>CAJNDT010006042.1:251530-426407 GCA_905221615.1 Symbiodinium sp. CCMP2592 | reverse complement strand
TTTCCACATTGGGTGTTTTTTTTCAATGTGCTTTCACATTGTGTTCCCGTTCTCGTTGTTGTTGGGATTGTTTCTGTTTGCTGTTGTGCTGCCGTGTTGCACAGTAGAACGAAGCCACCTCCCACATGAAACCATGCACTGCGTGCGCCTCGGAACGCACCTCGTGACCTTCCAAAAGCAACATCGTATTCGAAGACCTAACACCTGAGACCCACCAAAACCCATCCCGTTTAACTCTCTCATGCACGCAATCTAACCCCTGACATGCAAAGAACTCTCACGCGGCAACACTGTAGGATGTAGTATAGTCGTAGTCGTCGTAGTAGTATAGTAGTAGTAGTAGTAGTGGTGGTGGTGGTGGTGGTGGCTAGTCGTAGTAGTAGTAGTAGTAGTTGTTGTTGTTGTTGTCGTAGTAGTTGTCGTAGTAGTAGTAGTAGTAGTAGTAGTAGCAGTATATAGTAGTAGTAACATAGTAGTAGTAGAGAAAAAGTAATATAGTAGTAGTAGTAGTAGTAGTAGTAGTAGTAGTAGTAGTAGTAGTAGTATAGTAGTAGTAGTATAGTAGTAGTACTAGAGTAGTAGTAGTAGTAGTAGTAGTAGTAGTAGTAGTAGTAGTAGTAGTAGTAGTAGTAGTAGTAGTAGTATAGTAGTAGTGTAGTAGTAGTAGTAGTAGTAGTAGTAGTAGTAGTAGCAGTAGCAGTAGCAGTAGTAGTAGTAGTAGTAGAAGTAGTAGTAGTAGTAGTAGTAGTAGTAGTAGTAGTAGTAGTAGTAGTAGTAGTAGTAGTAGTAGTATAAGTAGTAGTAGTGTAGTAGTAGTAGTAGTAGTAGTAGTAGTAGTAGTAGTAGTAGTAGTAGTAGTAGTAGTAGTAGTAGTATAGTAGTAGTAGTAGTAGTAGTAGTAGTAGTAGTAGTAGTAGTAGTGTAGTAGTAGTAGTAGTAGTAGTAGTAGTAGTAGTAGTAGTAGTAGTAGTAATATTGTAAAGTATATCAGTAGTATATGGTATAGTATAGTATAGTATAGTTGTATAATCGTAGCGACATAGCACCAGCAGCAGCAGCAGCAGTATAGTAGTAATCTAGATTGATATAATATACATTCAAAAAAGCATACAGCCCCCTCTACATTCTCCTGAAGCAACGTCGCTCCCCATGGTCTACATACGTAGCTATATAATGCATAATAGTTGTCCCATATGAACTATATTTAGTACATGTATGTAGTACATAAATATATATATATATATATATATATATGTATATATATATATATGTACATATATATATATATATATATATATATACATATAACATGGACTACCAATAAGGCCACAATCTCTCCTATACATGACTATACAGAGCAATCCTACATATGTTTTATGTACTATGTAACATATAGAATAAGGTTATGTAATATATAACATACGCTACCCATAAACCCACAATCTATCCTATATTTGACTCTTTAGGGCTTAGGGTTTATAGGGTTTGTTTAGGGTTTGGGGTTTAGGGTTTAGGGGTTTAGGGTTTATAGGGTACATACAGAGCATGCGCGATGCAACCAAAAGGCCACATTTTGCTCAGCCAAGGACGGCGAGGAGGTTGGGCTTGCTGGCATCGAGTCCGCACGGTCATTTATCATACTTATGTTCACCAACCCTACATGTAGAAAGTCACACAATTAATTTGGAATATTCATGATATACAATGTGAAAAGGACTCATCCCCAAACTACGCGAAACCTATTATCTATACCGAATCTCCCGTGGTCCTCGGACTGCCCTGTGCCAAGCCAATTTGGGGTGAAACGTGGCTCCAGCTGTTTAAAAAAGATGCACATGTGCCACTGAGTATATATGTCTATGCATGACGGCATGTCAGCATGTATTGCGAACTGCATGTGTATGCATGACGGCATGTCAGCATGCATTGCGAACTGCATGTCTATGCATCATGGAATGTCAGCTGATGCCACTAGTCGTGCCAGCTATACCTTCCCGGGGCAGGAGACATGTTGGCAATCTGTATGTGCGGCAGCCCGTCGTCGTCGTAGTTGTAGTAGTAGTAGTAGTAGTAGTAGTAGTAGTAGTAGTAGTAGTAGTAGTAGTATAGTAGTAGTATAGTAGTACTAATAGTAGTAGTAGTATAGTAGTAGTAGTAGTAGTAATAAAAGTTGTAGTAGTAGTAGTAGTAGTAGTAGTAATAGTAGTAGTAGTAGTATATAGTAGTAGTAGTACTAGTAGTACTAGTAGTAATAGTAGTAGTAGTAGTGGTAGTAGTAGTAGTAGTAGTATAGTAGTAGTATAGTAGTAGTAGTAGTAGTAGTAGTAGTAGTAGTAGTAGTAGTAGTACTAGTATATAGTACTACTATATTGTAGTATAGTACTAGTAATATAGTACATGTAGTATATAGTGGTATAGTGTTATGTGCTAGCAGTCCGGCCGCACTTCACACAAAGATCACCTCAGTGGGCAGGCCAGCCAATTGCGAAGGCATTCTATGGCAGATGTGCTTCATCGACTTGCCCAGAAACCGTATGTGTTGGAGCTTAAAAAATATAACGATTTTAACAAGTATACTCAGTATTATATATAACCCCTTTAAGGCTTCAGGGATCAGGATCTTTTTGGTTGCAGGGGGTACTTATCTACTTGGGCAGCATCGTCGCATGAAGCACATCCGCCATCTTGGCCATGCCATCCACTGCCCTGTGCAGCGTCTGTTTCTCTTCACGGCTCCTCCTTTTGTGCTGTTCTTTGGCTCCGCCTCGCACGCGAGGCTTCGTTCGGCCTTCTCCAGGCCTGAGTTGGGTGTTTTACATAGGTGGGAGTTTAGGGTTTAGGGTTTTGGGTTTAGAGTTTAGGGTGGGATTGTGTGCTAGAAAAAGGGTCCTTCGCCTGGCCTGGGATATAGTTTTAAGGAGTTGGTATGCTGTAAAACTGGTTTATACATTGTATAACATTATGTAATTTCGCGGTGATATAATAAACAACCCTTTGAAACCACTTAAACCCATATGTAAATGAGCAGAGGTACATGCACACATGCATGTGGCATCAGTAGAATGCAACTGTGTAGCTACATGTACAAGCACAAATATACATATGTAGATATGTGCACATATGTTGTTTAGGAAACATGCACATATGTGAAAGCACACATGTGAAAAGTATATGTAGGTGTTCTCTATAACAATATATTTTCTTATGTACTATATAATTAAACGCAAACATATCTACATAAGTCCAGTGACTTGTGGTGCACTCCATTCGCATCGACATAGCCGCGACCGTTGGGCAAATAGTACCCTCCTCTGCCGTCGGAAACATAGCCCTGCCGGTCACCCATGCCCCGGTATCCGCAAGAGCTCGAGGATCGCTGATCATCAGACCTGAGATTTGATACAATACATACGAGTACAAGGAGTCTATATAGGACCCTATATACATATATAAATATAAATACAAATACAAATGTAAAATCTATATATATATATATATATATATATTTATATGTATTTATATTTATATGTATATATTTATGTAATATTGGGGTATATATATATATATATACATATATATATATATATATAGCGGACTGCATACATTCCTGTATGTTTATTATAGTGTGTTTATTGATCGCTTCCATTGTGCATGCACTCTGAAATCTGTATAATGTGCACACTTCTGCACAGCATGAATTATATACTGTTATATAGATGATAATACATAAGTATGAAACCAGAAATAAAACCAAAAGAAAAAACCTTGTGTAAGCATATACAACATTAACAGCGCTGAGTACGATAGCTTGCTTCATGCACGTGTGTCTAACAAACCGCTGCATGCATAATGTGCCTTAATCATATTTATGTATATTATATATATATACACATAAGTACATATATATATATATATATATATTATGCACATATGTTTCAATATATATATATATATATACATATTTAGAAATATATACATGCACATACACTGCATGTCGAGTCGCCCTTCCGACTTGCCCCTCCACGGCTGCCAGCTGCTCCAGGAAGCCTTCTGTCGCTTTGCCCAACCAGAGCCCCAGCCACCATAGCCAGCATTGCCCTCCCGCTTCACGCTGTACCACCCATTCCACCGGCTCTGATCCTGCTCTTCGTACTTCATCTCCTCGTTGAGCTCCTCTTTCCACTCGTCCTCCTCCTCTTCCTTCCACCATGCATGGTCCTGAGGACAGACACGAAGGAATATATACGAAGGAGTGCTTCGTTAGGCTGGATATATAGAGGCTTTTGCCCTATATTATCTTATTGTTTTTTACTCCATACGAGATCCCCTGAGCGAGCTTTGTGTAAGGAATGGGGCTTATATTCGGAGAATTTTTTCAGGGACTACACATTTTGGGCGGTTTTACAGAATTAAATCCAATGTTTACACAGCTTATGGGTGCTACATAGGTGGAACATTACTTCAAGGGTTTTTTATGCTCACGCCGGACCTCGCCGTCGTCTTCGAAGTCGAATGCCTCCTCGTCCCCATCCCCCATGTCACGGCATGTGACCAGACCATAGCCATCCTCGTCCTCCTCTGACTTCGCCATGGCTATAGTCTATGCTTTATAAGGGTGCAGAAGAACCTCTGTATTCTAATTGTAGTCGGTTTCTACATTGGAGTCGTATATAGTCACTCTCGCACCGAAAATAGCACGTGCAGCCTATCGCCCCAGGCAACGTAGCGGAAGTGCAAGCAAGCTATACCTTCTGAAATATATACCGAAATCAGGATAACACCCACAAGGCTAGCACCAAACTTACTCTATAGTGAGGCCCAACTGGCCAACAAAGTTATATGACATCTGAATCTATCAGGATTGCTCTATGATATGATCTGAACATCGAAACCCTCGAAACCCAAAAACTTGCCGCTGCTTCCTCGCTGCTGCATGTGCTGCGGCGGGCGGCACTTGGAGTTCAGCTTTTTAAGGATTCAAGGGTTTAGGGCCTCAGAAATGTAGGGGTTTTCAGGGTTTAGATATATACATTTATACATATATAGGGTAGAGGGCTCTATAATGGGAGTTTCTACGGATGGGGGTTTAATGTTAAAAAGCTTATGTCCAGATAGGGGTGTCGGGGATTTGGGTTTACTGGGTTATAGAGGGTTAAGCGCCTACCAGGTTTCCGGCTTTGCGGCTGTTGGGCCTTTGGCCTGATAGGCTTTTATATCCTATATAGGGCTTAAGGGTTCAGGGGCTTAGGCGTCCAGGGGCTTCAAGGTTTCGGGCTGCATGCACTCCAAGGGTTTCATAGAAGTTTGGGGTTTGGAGGCGTTTGGGCTTCTGTGTGTTTGGGCTTTGAGGCTCTATATATATGGGGTATATATACGGCTTTAGCATTTTGGGCGCTTATACATATAGTCGTTCAGGGGTGTTGGGCTTTCGGGCTTCTATACATAGGGGGTTTCAGGCTTTGTAAGGATTTGGGGCGGTAAAGTTTAGTGGCTCAGGGGCGTTCCGGGGTTTAGGCGTTACAAGGCTTCAGGGTTTCGGGCTTCAGAGGGTTCTAAAGGTTAAGGGCTTCAGAGCGTTCACGGCCTTTGCGGTTTTAATGGTTTGGGAGCTTTTCATATAGTCGTAGGTGGTGGTGGTGGTGGCGGTGGTGGTGGTGGTGGTGGCGGCGGTGGTGGTGGTGGTGCAGGTGATAGCATAGCATAGCATATAGTGAAGCATAGTATAGTATAGTAGTATAATATATATCTGTATTTATTTATAATTCAACATAAACACATCTATATTTATATATATATATATATATTTATTCTTCAGTGCAAACACTCAAACAGAAGCACACACACAGACATTCACGCATATACAGAACAAACCGCATGCACGAGCATGTCCCTGCACAAGACAAGTGGATTTGTGCTCAGCAGCCGCAAAACCATGATCGTGCCGTTGTACAGCAGCTCTCCATCTAGGAGCCATTGATGATGCCGTTGACTACATCCTCATTCGAGTCGGACTCCTCAGGGACTGGCGGGGGGGATTCCTCCTGCAACGGCGCCGCTTCTTCGCTAGCGGGTGCCTTGCGCTTGCGGCCGCGGCGGCTCTTCCTTTTGGGGGAGCCAGCATCAATGGGACGTGCTTCCTCCCCACGAAGCTTCTTGCGACGACGAATCGGTGCGTCGCTCTCTTGATGCTCCATCAAGCCGCGCCGCATGAACAACCCCAGGTAATCCAAGTTCTCTGGGGTAAGCTCCATCCATAGCACGGGATCTTTCACCGACCAAATGGCCGCAATGTTCCGAGCAGGCATCGTATCCCCCCCGAAAACCACCTCTGGACACTCCATCACCACCGTCCGGCCTGCCACGTAGACGTCGGCTTCTCGAGCATTTCGATATTGCGGCTCCTTGTCGCCCGCAGTAGCCGCGGCATCCCGAATGTGCCGGTTGTACGCGCGGTCACACGCCTCCTTCCGCAGGTCGAGCAATTCTTGAAAGGCCTTGATGCTGAGATGGTGTGGGTCCTGGATTATAGTCGCTCTATATATATACACATATACATATACGTATACATATATACATATACATATACATATATATATATACTCGCCCTACATACACCCTATATATACATAAATAAACCTGTACATCTATATACTTGGGGACACCCGGGGTTTGGCATTATAAATCTTATGTCCAAGAGAATGAACCCTAAGTTCCTTCTCTTTCTTCAGCTGGACAGTGTTGCCCGTCACAAACTGGACAAAGGAGCGGTCCCATTTGTCGATCTGAAGAAACAGCTTGTCCTCTACCTCCTTGGTCTTGACCAGCCACTTTTTTTTCTTCAACATTCCCCCCGTAATCGCCCAGACCTGCTGCATCTCGGTCGGCTTTGCCATCGGCCCTGTGCGCGGGTCTGAAGAGATGAGGACGATAATCCGATCTTGTTTCGCTGTCTGCGAGCCTCAAGCCCTGCAGACGTCAAAAAGCCTTCTAAGATTTGCACAATGCCCCATGCAACTTGTGCAACGAATCTCGATGCAATCGCCAAGCATGCTCTCATGCACAATGGCAATATTTTCTCCAAAGCCATGCTGGATGCTCCTGCTCTGCAGAACATGTCACGGGCGAGAATACATCCCTGCCCGTGGTCAAGCGAACCCACATGCTCTGCTCGACCTGAAAAATCGGAGCCCACAGGCTCTAATCGACTTGAGAAATCTGCTTCGGGATTATGACCCGGCGGCTTGAGTATAATATGTAAATGTGTATATATATATACATACATACTTACATTTAGATATCTACAGAGGCGCAGTTGTTTATTGCACTATATAACGCGGAAAGAAAGCACATTCTACATCGATATATAACTGGTTTTCATTTCATATACATGTACATATGTACATATCTATATAATGTCTTCAGAGGCCGAAGGCCAGCCGCCTAAGCCTTTCTGGGCTTCTTCTGAACAGGCAGCAAAGGCTCCGGCTTCGCAGCTGTCGCAGCTTTGTACAAAACCAAAGAGTCGCCTGCGTTCACGACCTTGGTGTTTCTAGCCATGGGAATGTGCCATGCAACTGTGTCGATCTTTAACCTCCTATTGGAATGATTTTTGGGAACGAGCTCCATGTTGCATTCTGCAACGTTCGTGGAGGTCCGCAAGACCCAGAACGGGTGCAACACCTGCTTCGGGGTCTGCTGCAAGCAAGAGCTGAGCAGGATGTCGTAGATCTCCCCCTGGATGTCTGCCGTGCCACAGCAGATGCTGGAGCCAACACTGCTGCCGGCTGGCTTCAGATCGATTCGATGCGTGCTGGCAACAATTTGCAACATGCCCTTGTCGAACTTCTTGGTGGTCCTGACATCCTTGGACGGCTTGAGGAACACCTCCAGGGCGTCATAGTGCTTCGCGCCGGTGGCTTCCTCAGCGGTCATGTGCTCCAGGATTTTCGCCCTCCACAGCTGGATCTCGAAGTCTAGGGAGTTCACGGGGAGACTTTCCAAAAAGGGCACCGCCAAAGCCTCGGCCTTTGCGGTAAACTGTTTCCACTCGCCTGCCAAGAAGTTTTTCGCGGGGACTTTGACGACATCCTTCCCCACCAGGAGCGTCACATCGGTGGCGCTCATGGCCTGGATCTTGGCTTTGGCGGAGTCGCTCTTCCGGAGAACGTCTTGGCCGATGTCGAAGCCGGCGGATCTCAGGCGGGCATCATTGGTGTCTTTGCCCGCTTCGTCAAGCTCGCAAAGCCTCAAGAATAGTTGTATCAGATATATATATATATATATATATATATATATATATCCGATTGCATGGACTACATGTCTATATGTGTGTACATTGGTGTATATACATATATATATATATATATACACAAAATACATGTACACATGCAAAATTGAATAGCTTTATATATAGGAACATATATATACTACATATATATATATATATATATATATACATCTCTATATATATATATACACATTACATATGTACGCGTAGATCAAGACATCTGTTAATGCCAATTCCAAGTATCCCTATATATAGGTTTGCTTCTATCTGCTTTGCCTGACTGTGCGAATATGTCCTGCACAGTATTCTGCGAGATTGGCACCCTGCAGAATGGAGACCATGACAACATCTTCACATGGCCATGTTGAGCACGACGAGCAAAGCACAGTCACCCTCCCTCTTCAAAACGCAAAGCCCGTTTCTGCGTCGCTCGTGGATGTGCATATATCGGATATATATATATATATATATATGTGTGTGTATATAGACGTGTATATGTGTATGTATAATGCGAAGATCTGCCACCAAGCGGCACCATGGCCTGGTCATTTTTGCCTGTCTTACCCGACGGCGAGGAACTACTTGCCTTGTGCTGGTACGGGTTCGGGAAACTCAGCTTGGCGTCTCGCAAAATCGTGTTCACGCAGTCCTCGGCCGCCTCGTCCACTGTGTCGAATTTCTGGATCTTCTTCTTCTGAAGCAGCACCGCAATCATGTGCACCTGGAGAAAGCCCAATGCCTTCAGAGCGATATGAGATGGAACCGCGTGCTTGGAGCATAGGTCCTTGCAGTCCGTGAGGATTTGGACCACTCTGCCGGTCTTCGCATCCATGCTGGGAGAAAGCAGTTTTTTGATGTCCGTCATGGTCAAGGCCCTGGCATCCTCGACGGTGTATGCAAAGTGCAGAATCATATGTCGTAGTTGGGCTTGCGGGTCCCTGCCTCTGCTTTCCACATTCAAAGCTTCGAAGACATCGGGTCCCAAAGCACGACTGTTGTGTCCTTGGCCACGGACGAATCTCTCCGTCTCTTGCAGAAGATGCCCGGCTTGCCCGCCCGAGTACCGCAGTGTAAAGACGAACAGGGCTGGAACCGTGCCTGCTGCACGCGGCTTGGACCGCAGGACTGCGTCCTTCACATCGTTGTAGGCCACGAAGTCCTTGCCCTGGCTCTGCTGCCTCGCGACCTCCGCATGTATTTTGCGGCAGAGGTGCAGTTCGGACTCTTCCCGGGCCAAGTGCCCGGCTGCGTTTGCAGCAGACTGTGCCAGAGCGCAGAAGCTCGGAAAGCGCTGCGGAACGGCCTGCGATACCACCCGCCATACGGCTCCTTCCGAGACGGCCTCGTGGAAGTCCTCGTCGTGAGCCCGCAGCTTGTCCACGTTCAGATGCGTGCCATCCGATACGTGCTGTGCGGTGCTTGCGACTCTGGATTGGAAGCACCGCAGGACCTGGTTGGTATGGGATCCTGCAATGGTGCAGAACTTCAGCATGCTGTCCGATTGGAAGCATGGAATCTGCCCATCCGACTGCTGGGCGAGGTCATTGTTGTACTTAAACATGAATGCCCGCTCAGCATCAGCCACTTCCACACAGATGCCGCGAAACTCGGCTTGAGACCACCCCAGCGACACTAGGTCGCCGAGGAGGTCATGGACGTGCTTTGCACTCACCCCGGCCCCGTCCCTGTTGGCCGTATGTACGCCAATGAATTTGGAGTTGATTTTCTGTTCGTACATCAAGCCTGAGTCCGACAAGAGCTTGTACAAGCGTTCCATCGACCTGGACAGAGCACCGCCGCTGGCCTCTGCCAGGATGGTTTCCACCTTGCTGCAAAGCTCAGGCGTAAGAGCCATGATTGCGAATCAGGTGCGAAAGGGAGAGAATTGCTGGGACGTCTCGAAACAAAGGCTTCGCGAACACACCCTGCGAAGCAACGCTGCGAGACGTGGCTCTGCAGCGATCAATGCATGTCACCAAAACTGCAAGCATTCCAAAGATGCAAAGTCAAACCTTTTCGCAAATGAGATCGAGCTTCTGATCACAAAATCGGTTTCTTTAAAAACGCGTCGACATCAACCATATATAGAATACAATGCAACTATACAAGAATATATAGATGTATATATACAGGATGTCCGGAAACACGTATTTACATCATGGTCCTTATTGCGCCGGCGCTATAAGCAACACTGAAACCTGCAGCTTCAAGAATTGCATGGCAAAAAGAACTTGCGAAGGGAAACTTTGGAAAACCTGGTCTTCTTAACCAGTCGCATGCGCGGCTTGAGGCCGGCAAGGACTCGTGGGCCCCAGAGGAACCCTATCTCGCAGCTCATGAGCTCCCCGGTTACTGAGCTGACCAGGCGAACGTGCTGCTGAGGACTGATGAGTTTCTCATCGACGCAGCGCCGCTTGATCCTCATTCCCAAGACGTTCATGGACAAGTTCTCCTTGTCGGTCACAAAGAGATGAAAGAGAAGCCGCCCCGAGACGCAGGAACGACAGTCGAACCTGCATATGACTTCAGCTGCATATGTGTATATTTATGCGTTTATAAATCTGGTGCTTCTTTGTTGTGTGTGTTTCGTGTGTATATATGTATACAAAAACACACGAAAAAATTAGCTCATCTGAGTCACTTCAAGTATTGCTCCGTCGTCATGTGGTCGGCGTGCACGCTCAGTACAAGGTCCGGGCCGATTGGCCGGACCAAAGCTCGCACATAAGACCAAGACTCAACGTTCCACATCCCCTCGGACTGGAAAAGCTTGATCCCGGAATCATACTCTGCAACCTTCTGAAATGTTCGATTGTCCGGCAGAAGGGTCAATGAAGTGCTCTCTTCATGAATGTCTTTCTGCTGGGCTGTGGTAAGTGGACACCATCGGGGCTTCGCGGGAAGGCCCTTGCCGTCGTCCCACTTCCAAAACCGATCCACAAAAGCCACCTCCAATGCGGGAAGCATGTCTGCCATCTTGCAAGGTTCTGTGCTACACAAACTGCTGCGAACCGGAGTCCTGCAGCAAACAACAGCGAACACGCATCTGTCCTGCTGCTGAAATGCATGCATGCCATAAACATCTTTGCCTTTTTTTTATACTCTGCGTGGATGCATGAAAACATATATATGCTCTGGACAGTTTGGCCAGCAGTCACATACGAAAACGTGTTCCGTCAGGCGTTTCCGCTCAAACCATGTAGCGGAAGTGGCTGTCGTGACACGCAGCCTTTACGGTGCAGCGAACTTGCATGCGTCCTGCTGCAGCCCGGCGGCGAACATGTGTCTGGAAAGTTCTGCCGCCGACTCGAGGTCAAATGCCCAAGCATGCAATGGGCATGAAGACTGTTTCTATGTGTATGTACTGTCCTGCCATAGACCGCAGTTCCCCCTAAACCCAATATTATATACCCGATATAGAACTCTATACATGTGGTTATAGCCTTGCAACCGAAAATCTCTAACAGACAATGTTAAATGGTGACAACACCGCCCTCCAGACCAACAACCAAGCCCACCAACAAGTTTCAACAACATACCCTATGCCATTATGGTCTCTTGAACTCCAAAACAACATGCCGAAGTAAGACACCCAACCCAAGAAACCCTTCTGAATCGCATGTATACGAATTCAAGCCTAAAATTAAAAACGATATGCAAGCACACAGTTTTTGTATACATATATATTATATGCTTGCATAGCGTTTCTAATTTTAGGATTGAATTCATATACAAAACCCGCAAACCTGACAAATCTATATACCCTTATGCCAACCAGCCCTCTACATATACGTCTATAAATGTATGTAAACGGTCGAACAGGCAACGTTAAATCAAAAGTCGCTCGATGCAAGTTTCAGTCTTAAACGGAATATACAAAGACAATAACACGCTTTTAGCCCCAACCCAAAAACGCTAACCGACCATGATCTTCAAACATTTATAAAGATGACCCGGCATTTCCTTAAGAGAGTCTATAAGTTGCTCCCGCCATCTACCCAAGCTTGCTTGAATTTCAAAACGTTGACATTCAGAGAACAGGGCAGAAACCTCGCTACACCTACATCACCGTTATACGCAAACATTCCGAAAAAAAAACAAAAGACAAACCCGAAACCCAATATATACCCTCAACCCTCTAATTTTAACCCGACCCGCCCCCCCCCCCGCCTTGAGCGGGGGCACGCAGATGCCCAAGCAGCGGCAACACATGGGATGGGTTTTAGTGATTTTGGGGTGGTTATATATATATATATAAATCTGTTTACTTATACAGAAGAACATATATTCGACAGTTTTATAAAGTTGTCGAATATATGTTCTTCTGTATAACTATGTAAACAGATTTATATATATATAAGGTCTTCAGATGGGGTTTGTATGGGGTTTGGGTGCTTAACATGAATATAGATATATATGTACAGATACATATATATATATATATATCTATAACTTTGGTTTACAGCATTGGTGTATAAATGTATACTTACATGTTTTTGAGTATGTGGGTGTGCAGCTATACATGCGCGATTTACATGTATAGACATATGTATGCATAAGCTTGTGTGTGCATATATATATATACATGTTTATATTCATATATATATATATAGACATATCTACAATCGTTATATACACAAAGGCGGCTGAATGCATTAACCCAAATGCTGCTTTATGTTTTTCCATACGTTCAAGTATATAATCCTTCATCTACGTCTGCCGCTACATGTATATATATATATATAGCGACATATTTACATATACATATAAACATATATATATATATATACATGTATACACATATATATGTATATACATATCTCCCACGCACATGCATGCTCCCGATATATACGTGTATATATATATATATATATGCAGTCTATATATGTATATATATATGTGTATGTGTGTATGTACGTGTACATGTTACATGTACAAGTGCAGGAACGTGAACATGTATACATATACGTATGATTACAAAAAATGTACATATACAAATACATGGTATGTATGCTTTTGTGAAGCAGTCCGTGCTCATGAATTCGTCCACAAAAGAGACAAAAAGTTATTGTGTTTTAAACAAAATGCAGAATTTTCCAACGATTTAAAGCATGATTCCTAGAAGCCCCTAACCCACTTAGCCCACTTAGCTCTGAACCCAGATAACCCACTTACACAGCCCGCGGCCTAAGCCAGTTGGCGGACTTAGCCCTAACTACTTGGCGGACTTAGCCTAAGTACTTATAAGTGCTTGTAAGTACATATAAGTCCACCCATAAGTACATATAAGTGAACCTATGTCTAAATACTAAGTAAGACAACTACTTACGGCACAAGCTAAGTACATAGCTTGCGCCGCAACTACTTAATATGTCCGTCCAAAAAAATTAAATCGGTTGTGTCAAATACAACAGCACTTACTGAATTATAACTAGAGTAGGCCATACTT
This sequence comes from Symbiodinium sp. CCMP2592, assembly GCA_905221615.1. NCBI lineage: Eukaryota > Dinophyceae > Suessiales > Symbiodiniaceae > Symbiodinium > Symbiodinium sp. CCMP2592. The sequence continues at coordinate 412,671 of CAJNDT010006042.1, read as the reverse complement.
ATAATTACTTACAATTTAGACCAACTCCGCTATGTACTTATAACCGCGACGATCCTCCAAGTATAGCTCGGGAAGTTGGACTGATCCCAACCTCTCCAATTCTGCCCCTGCTAGTCAGCCACCTCCCCTACCTCCGCCTCCACTTTCTTCGGCACCTTCATCATCGCCGTCTACTCCCATGCCACTTCATCAAGGTCCTGGTCTTGTTCCTGCACTACCGAATGGATGGGCGTCAGATCGTGATCATTATGACTCAACGGTGCTTCATGGGTTGTCCTTTCGTAAGTCCATCGAAGCCACCCCGTGGTCGCGAAAGAAAGGGATCGCAGGAAAAGATCCACTCAGCATTCCTGTTCAGGAATTCCTGTTTCATGGAGTTTCAGATTGGCGTCTTCGAGCATTGAGTCATGGCAAGTTTTTCAGTGTTGTGCCAGTTGCTACGGTTGCTGAAGCAGTGTTCATGTCGCAAGTGACGAAGAACCTTCGAGATCGCAAAGTTGACATCGATGCAGTTGCTACGCAACTCTTTCAGGCCGCTAATCCATCTACAATCATTCCCAACAAGAACACGGATTGTGCAGCTCTGTTTCAGCCGCTGGTTGACAAGATCGTTCAGCTCATGTTTGACAACATGCCGGTGCCTACAGGCGTCGACCAATCTCAGAAGTTCCTTCAAGTTTCGGAAGAGCTCAATCGCCGTCGTGAACAGTTACAAGCCGCAGGACTTCCCGTTACCCCCACGAAACCCGCTTTGAAAACACAGCTCCCGGTTGCCTCGCAATCTAGTGCTCCGTGTCTACAATCCGGGACACCACCGAAGACTTGGGAGAGTGACCTCAAGCATAAGATCGACAGTGTTCCTGCCGAAGCCCTGAACGATCACAAAGCCCGACTAAAGGGATCAGGAGAGGGGGACGTCGACAAGTGGATCCAGAGCTTCAAACGACCCCTAGGCAAGCGTTTTGCCGAATTTCAAGAGCACATTGTGTCTGTCTCCAAGCTTGTGCAGATCAACTATGGAGGCAAGGAGAAAGCCAAACTGCAAGAACTTGCAGTCAAATTCGGGATATCGGCGACTTTTGCTTCTAGGATGGGTATCAAGAGTCTCTCTACGTGCATTGCAGCGGCAGCTTTTCAAGTTGTCTGAATTGCACACAGCCTTGCTTCCAAGCAATTCTCCGTAAAGGAGATTCGGTCAGCTCATGTTCTTATTACAGAGATTGGCAAGTTCATGTCGTTTGTGCTTCAATTCATTCCGCATGTGGACAAAGTGATGGCCATTTGGTTGCAAGGTTTTTGTCATCTGATTCTACTGTTCCATTACTCCAGGGGTACTTCGCCAGAACAACGGCTGCTTGAAAAATTGCGCAAAGCTGGAGTCACGCCGTCTGAATACACGTTCACACGGTTCCAGAGTCCTTGTGCAGTTTATTTGAAAGCCCCCGTGTCTTGGAGTACGCGTTCATCGTTCAAGCAAAGAGACCGATGGATGTATGTGGGAAGTACCTCAATTACTATTTCGAAGCGTGAATTCAACCGGCAGTCCAAACTCAAGCAAGTTCTCCGTGAGCAATATGTTCAAGTTGAACCGGCCATTCGTATTTGGGCTTCGCTGGGCAGTTATTTCGACTTTTCTACACTTTGTCTGTCTGTTCATGATGACTACAAACAAGCGTGGGTGCAAGAGCATGTCCTTATTGATCGGTGGCAGCCCAGATTGAATTCACCGTTCATTGACCGTTTCTTCATTAAGTCAGCATTGGGATTCAAGAGACTCAGGCCACGTCCATCTCTTAAGAATGTTTCATTGTTTTCCAGACTTTGGGTCAAAGTTCGAAGACGTGCTGCTTCAACAAGTACTCCGACTCGATGTTTGATGGACAAAAGCCAAGCGTGGTCGCTCTTGTACGATTTGGCATCGTTGACCTCGGCATCTTTCTCTGCTGCGAAAATTGTCAGATCTGCCAAAGTCTCGACGTTAGAGTTGTACGCGATGTTCCGCATGGCCAAGATCATGGAGCAACCTTTCAGATCTAGAGTGGTACAGCTGCTCAAGTCTGCGTTGCAGTTTCGTAACTGCTCTGTACCCCGACACAACAAGTCAGTCACTTTACCGTTTCTGTCTCACCCCTCTTTTGCTGCCCATGTCTCATCTTTTCTGTCTCATACCATTCAGCAGTTCAAAGGCATTTGCATCCCGTTTCACCTCCCCTCTAAGACGCCGAGAGAGTCTGCTCCCCAATCGTTGGGCTCCATTCTTCATAATCACTTTGAGTGGGAGAAGAAGCTTGCTGACATAGCAGTTGATCACCTTCCATGCAGATGCCAACAATTTCAGCAGCAGCACCCCAATGTGGACTTGGTGGATGGACATGTGGCTACTGGACTTGAGACGTTGTCATTTCGCCAACCTGTTCTTAGAGAACTTGCTCAGGCCAACTCAAAATCCCTTATCTTTCCATCAAAAGCCAAGTACATCAAGGAGGCGACCTCTGCGTACAAGGGTTGGTGCAAGACACATTTTATTCCCTTGCATACTCTTCCCATGTGGCTGCAGTTCATTCATTCTGAGTGGCAGCTTCACCTTCGCCATATGTGCTTATGCCCGAAATTCCAGGAGAGTCATGCGTTGCAGCTCAAAGACATCGTTTGTACAGACTGGGTAATTCACCTTGCTGATCACGAATCAACTCATCTCATGGTTTTTTGCCCCAGATTCTATTTCCAATCCTGCCATCGAGTATGGTCAGATGTCAAGGTGTTCAGCCCTATGCCGATGTCTGTTTCGTCAGCGAAGCTCTTTCTTTGTGCGCACGTCCCGTCTCCACTGGTTCGCAAGTACCCTTGGGGATTCAAGTTGGATGCAAATCTGCCTGTGGGACAGATTTTTCTCAAACGCAAAAAGGCCTTCAAATCAGGGCGAACCATCATCAGCTACAAGAACACAGCCTTGGGCCCTATTCTTAGGGCAGCAGCGATTTGCATTGACCAAATGGTCAACACAGTATGGCCTGGTTCGTTGTCACGCAGTGTCCCACAGATTTGGCATCATATTCACCAGGTATTCAGGCAGTGTCCGTTGGAAGTTGAACTCGAACTGCTCAATGACGATCTGGTCGGGTTCTTTAACTCAGTGCCTCAAAGTCGTATTCTGGAAGCAGTGGAGATGTTGGTTCGTATGTTCACCGCAAGGCACCCTGATGTCAAATTGTCAGTGTGCATCAACGAGAAGAGCAAACATTTTCGTTCAATTCATGGGAAGATCTCTAATATACGTCGGCACTTCGATTGGAAGACCATCGATCCACTCGACTTGGTCACCATTGTTCGTCTCAGCTTCGAATGCGGCTTGTTTGTGGCGTTGAATCGAGTGTGGAAGCAAGTTGATGGTACGTCCATAGGTAACCAAATCAGCCCTGTCCTCTCTTCCCTTCCAGTGGTGATGACTGAGCTTGGTTGGGCAGCAATGTTTCCGCAGATCTCGAGTTTCCCTTCTACTTTTCTTGCAAGATACGTGGACAATCGATTGGTGATTGCACCCACCGAAGTGCATAAAACTGTGCCTTTTCAAGTCTTCAGCCAAGAAACCTTTTATGGTTCTCCGATTGTTCTTGAAGCTGTCGGTGATGGTCACTTTTTGGGATTCGATATTGATGTCCGAAACCGAACCATTTGCTATCTCCAGCCCAAGTTCCTTTGGCAAGTTCGACATCCTATGAGTGCAGGCAGTGAACGATTGCTGGTGTCAGGTGCAAAGTCGAGAATCTCTCTCATCCGTAAGTACACTTGGCCAACGTGCCAAGCAGAAGTCGCTGTTCATACTTTTGTACGGTGGTTAGCGAACCTTGGATATCCATTTCGCTTGTGTGAAGCTTTGATGAAACGGTAAAAGCGGTCTGTAATCAGTTGACAGTTGACAGCGGACGTGCATGCAACATGTCTTGATCTGACTTCGCCATGTGTGAGAGATTTGCAAATGTTAGCATCGCAGTGCTTTTGGCTAAGAGACGAGATCATCTGTGCAAGCAAGCATGCCGACAGTGCCACCTTCGGATCCTAGCATCGATGAGTTCTTGAGAGCGCTCACTCATTCAGCGCGTGTGAGATTGCTCAACTTTGTATCACGACCTCAACTTCGTCAAGCTCTTGTACTTCAATTGACAGCTTTTGTGCGTGACGGGACAGAAAGAATGCTGCAGCAAGAGTTGCGTCGTTTGGATGAGAGGGATAGAGCAAACCTACGTGAAGAACGTCCTAGCAGTAGCGGAGCTTCAGGATCACATTCGTCCAGATCCCACCCCTATGCACCTCCACCCTCTCTGCCAGCAACGAGGAGTACGCCGAGTGGAGGGAGCGACAACCCTTCGTCCAGTTCCGCACCTCCCCCCCTACCTCCCCCTGGCCCTCCCCCTCTCCCCCCTCCTCCCCTCCCTCCCCCTCTTCCCCCTCCCTTTTTCCCCCCGCCCAGTGCCAGTGCTCCCGTCTTTCCACCCCCGGCTCCACCAGCAAGCTTGGGGCATCGTGTGTCTGAACCTCCTTTGGTGTCCAGTGCTGCTTCGTCGTCGGCCGCACCTACATCTTCAGCTGCGTCAGGTACTCCGATTAGATCCAAACCTATGCCTACCAGAAGACGTGCATCACGCCGATTTCGACGCAGTCAATCGTCTGATCTTAGCTGAGTATGCCCGATGTGACAGGATTTCACTTGTATCTGTGACGCATGCGAGTGCTGAAGTGAGGAAAGAATGTGCAGTGGATGCCAGTGCTGAGAGTACTCTTTCATTCGTGTTGTTGTACATACCAGAACAGTGTTGCAGCACCCTGCTCAAGTCTCGTTCCATTGCACTAATGTCGAGCAACTCAGCGTGCGATCCGTTGGCACCTCTTCAACGCTGGATTTCCTACACACAACAGGAGCTGATCACAATCAGAGGTGAATTCCGTCATTTTCGCGAAGAAGCCTTGTCCGTCCAGAAGATCCAACAAGCCCAACTCGACGTGCTCACCACACAAATCAGGGACACGGAGGCTCAGGTGGCGGAAGTCATGTCCGCCACCACAGAAGTGTTTCAGAAACTTCAGAAGACCAACGAAGTGGTGGGCAACTTGCTGACGGATTTGCATTCTCTTCAATCTGTGACTACTCATTGTGTTAATTCTCTTCAACTACAAGAAACAACAGAGTTGCCCCCAACGCTTCCAGCAGAAATTGAAGTCTCAGAGTGAAACGTGAGCAGTTGCAAACAAGCGTCTGTGTGCCAGTGTCACAGCAAGGGTGTTGCAAGGGATGTGCAAGGGACGTGCAAGTGACGTGCAAGGGATGTGCAAGGGACGTGCAAGTGACGTGCAAGTGATGTGCAAGGTCCTGCCTCATGCCCTCAAGGTTCCCTGTAGTGCCAGATAGATTCAGACCATACAAGTAGCTTTTCATCATGTCGGTGTCCAGTTTCGAGAGCGATGCTGCCTCTGTATCGGACGTACATTCTTCCGACTTTTCGTCAGACCTTGCAGCATCAGACCAAGAACGTGATCGACGCGTAGATGTGGCATCAGGTGTTCCTTTTGCCAGTGATCCAGATTCGGCTGATTTTGATCTTGATCATGAGAACATCAATGCGTCTTCATCCATCGACAGACAGTCTGCGTCTTCGTCCTCTGGTCGATTAGTTCCTGTACCAAAGCCGAAGCAGTCAGTTGCAGAGCAGACCAACATGTTGCAGATGGACCCACCGCGGAAACGCAAACTTCGCATGATCGATGAAGGACCTGACGGTGTGCGCATTAAGATTCGTACTGCACCCAGTACCCAATTTCGCCGCAGAATGGAAGGCACGAGAGTGCTTGGAGACGATTTTTACATTCACAACAGAGCTCAGTTCATTCTCGATTTCTTGAGACAGCATGGCCAACGCATTGCCAAAGAAAAGCAAGGCCCTAGGAAGCGTTTTTCGTCCACTTTGAAACTTGTGCAGTACGTTCTTGACCGAAAGTCAGAGATTGCACAAAGAAAGTGAAAGAAACTAAAGAGTGCGCGTGTGCAGTGCTGTGCATCTTCAGGTTTCTGCATGAACCGTCTTGAGTTGCAGCATTTGACATCCAGTGAAATTGTGTAGGTTGCCCAACATGAAGCGCAAGGCCCGCGAAGCCAATTTGCCTTGGAGTACGAGCCGCGACTACATTTTTCGGATGTGGGTTCGTGTATGCAGTCGGGCAACCGGACACGAGACTATTACTCTCCACATCCAGTTGTCAATCAACGATTCCATCAACGTTGCCAAATACCTTGTCGCGATGCAGCTCTGGGAGAAGTTCGGCTGGTGGCCTAGGTTGCACACCTTCCAGCTTGTACAAAACTTTCGTCATCTTCGGTTTACAGAACCTGTTACGACTGCTCGAACCCTTGAACCAGTCGATTTCGTTGTGACGGTATAAAAAGAGACCACCTCTGTGTCAAGTCAAGAGCAGTGACGAGCAAGGGACGTGCAAGCGGATTGCAAGTGATGTGCAAGTGGATTGCAAGTGATATGCAAGGGTGTGCGAGGTTTGTGCAAGTGCAGTGCAAGAAATGTGCAGAGTAACATGTCAGAGACGTGCAAGTGCTGAGCTGTTGTGAGCTGCTTTCATCAGACATGCAATAGAGTTTTGTTTCAAGCACTCGGAAAATTGTGTAGACCCCGAACATCATGGATTGGGCTGCTTCTGACGTGCTCGAGAACATCTTGATGTACGTGTTGCCGATCAGAACCAGAATCACATTCATTACCCGTCTCGATCCAAATGATGACCCAGAAGAGGCACAACCCATAACCGACACCATGGTGGCGTACACTTTCCTGCGACGTGGAATACAGGAGTTTCGGCTGTCCTCCTCGGTTGAGTGGACCATGGGCTTTCAGTCTTTGCATACCACCATCCGTTTTGCACAAATCAATACCGTGGCTTGCACCATGTTGAGCAGCCCGTCAAAAAGGTGGATGAGAGCTGTCGTAGACCTAGTACAGGAGCGTTTGCGAGTGAGTATTGTGTCACTGGCCAACGTTGCGTACCAAACTGCAACTCAGTGTTGCATGTACTTCGATGCTGATGCCGAAGAAGCAGAAGTTGAATTGCACTTAGTGCATAGACTGCGCTTCCTGAAGTTTCGTAGCCCACTTTCCTAGGTCTCTTGAGCATAAGACTTTCTCATGAAATTCAGTGAAAAAGCAGCGCGCTAACACTGTCTACATTGCAAGGTGAGTGCGCACTGTCCTGCAAGTGCTGTGCAAGCGATTGAACAGATGCAATGAGCCCGGTCGGGCCTGTGTGTGTCCATCCCTGTTTCGAAGGGTAGGTAAATCTGGCTTGATTGAGCAGGGGGCAGTGACAGAGTCTGTGGGATCACTGCCAACGAAGACGCCCGCAGTCTCTGGTGATGCATCAGGAGACGTCCTGATGTGTACCTGCTATGCTTGTGACACAGTGCATCTTGTTAGCTGTACACTGGTTGTGATCTTAACGCTTGTACTTGCAGTGCAGAGTGACTTTCCCTGATTTTACCTGACAGCTTTCGGCAAGATGAACTGACTGTTCGGACCTGCGACACGATGTGTCAAGTGTGTGTGTGTGTGTGTGTGTGTGTGTGTGTGTGTGTGTGTGTGTGTGTGTGTGTGTGTGTGTGTGTGTGTGTGTGTGTGTGTGTGTGTGTGTGTGTGTGTGTGTGTGTGTGTGTGTGTGTGTGTGTGTGTGTGTGTGTGTGTGTGTGTGTGTGTGTGTGTGTGTGTGTGTGTGTGTGTGTGTGTGTGTGTGTGTGTGTGTGTGTGTGTTTGTTGTGTGTGTGTGTGTTGTGTGTGTGTTGTGGGTTGTGTGTGTGTGTGTGTTCTGTGTTTTGTGTTGTGTGTTGTGTGCTATGTGTTGTGCGTCGTCTGTCGTGTGTTGTGCATCGTCTGTCGTGTGTTGTGTCTCTGTCTGTGTCTGTGTCTGGTGTCTGAGTGTGTGAGTGGGTGAGTGCATGAGCGAGAGAAAGTCAGACCGAGAGCGGGAGTGGGAGTGGGCGTGAGTAATAGGGCGGGTGGCTGCACGGCACCCAGTGTGAGCGAGTGAGTTTTGTGTCTGTGTTCGTGTTCTTGTTGGTGGGCGTTGCTGGCGTCTGCCACAACACCCTCTTGCAGGAACATCGGAACATCCCTCATATCATTTTGCCATAGAAACTGCTACCCCAACGGCTGCAGCGAGTCCTTCATTCCTCTTACATTCCAAACCCTGCATACCCCTGCAGTGCTTCGAGGTCCTGAAGCGGCTGCTCCTTGGTGACTCCAACAGCCTCAAGTAGTGAGCCATCTTCATCCATTTCCTGGCACGTCTTGTGGTGAGTGAAATCGCATCTTCGATCATCTTCGGATTCAGGATGCAAAAGCAGAGTTGCGTCCTTCAAGATGTCAACGCCACCTAAAAGGGTTCCGTTGACGTACCTGGCTCGCATTGACATGAGCAATGGGTGCACCTTGGTGCGCTGCAACCCAAGCAACGGTCTCTGTTCTGGGGGTCTGCATGGGGTCGGAATGTGTTGCTATGGAAGGGATTGTGCATGGCACGGGACATTGACAGTTGCAAAGCTCTTCAATGCCAAGCATATGTGTGATGGGAATTCTGCTTAACCACTGTATCGCATCCGCGAGGTCAGGCTTCATGCTTGAAGCAAGTGTTAGCACCAACCGATTCGACTAGCAAGACAAGGCACAGCTGAGGATATGTCTTCCAGTCGGAGTACTCCTTCCATGCACATATCGTGCTCAGGATCCTGCACTACCAAGCTGAGCAGCTTGTCCTTCAGGCCTTGACGCACGTCTTCATCCTTCCAAGACTTGGCTGGTTTGAAGCACAAGCAAACCCGGAGATCTGCAGCTTTGTCAACCGGCGCTTTGATTGAACTCGGGGGAAACATCAAACGGTGTTGCTTTGCCGAATAAAAGCTCGGTCTACAAAACTATGCATTATTAATCGTCGCTGCGCAAGCGGAAACATGGCTCCCGGCGTCACATTCTTTGCAGCAAATGCAGCAAATCTGGTCCCCGCCTCCCATAGTCGAGTTACACCGGATGCGTCCGTCTGACGCTGTGCTGCGGTTCAAAATTTTCACTAGCGCGGTACTATTCTCCGAACAATGTGGTAACACGACGGTACGGGGTTCCTGCGCTCAGTGCAAAGAGAATCCTGCCACTTCTCTACTAATCCTAATACTAATGCAAAGAGAATTGATTGCTGAGGCCGCGCGGGATTCAAAAAGATTCCCACATTCCATTATTTACAGCAGCTGCTGGAAATCTGGTCCGCGCGTCCGAATATCTGCACATAGGAGGATTCGTCCCCCCAAATCCGTTTCCCAAAATCTCGCTGCCATGCAAGATTTTCCAGAGCCCAAAATGCGTGGTGCATGTGGTACTGCATTATTTACAATGAATCGCCTCACGAATCTCCCGCAAATAACAGGATGCTACGAGAAGTATGCAAAGCACAGCAGCGGGAGACGCGCGTCAGCGCATCCAATCCCGCCAGTACTTGGGGAAAGCATTCCGGGCGTGCTCCTCAACGCGCTGGTTGCTTGGTAGTCTCGTCTCTTGGTGTTTTGGAGGTCTCTTGGTGGTCTCGGTTTGGGCTCCTGGTGGCGTCTTAGTCTCTTGATTTCTTTGTGGTCTAGTGGTCGTTGCTGGTGGTGTCCTCCTGGTGGTCTCCCGTCCTCGTCGTCATGGTCGTCCTGGTCGCAGTGCTGATAGTGCTGTCGCAATACTGTCCTGGTGGTCTCCTTGGTGTCATCTCTTCATGGTCTCCTGTGGTCAGTGGTCGTTCTGATCGGGTGGTCTTGCGGTGATCTCCTGGTGTTCTCTGGATGGCGTCTCGGTGGTGTTGTAGTTGTCTCCAGGTTTCTCTTGGGCCTCCGAGCTGATACTTTCGAGCACATATGCTGTATGCGGAATGCTGGAAAGACCGATGGCAAATCATGGCAACTACTTGCGACCCACATTTGCCCAACCATAGCGAACCACCGGCCGGCAGTCGCGACTTCCTGGTAATGGCCTGCTGCAGGTGCGGCCGTTCCCTGTTTAAGGATCTCCACTGGCACAGTTCCATTCAGCAACAGCCCTGCGTGTGACCATGTCAAGGCTGTTCACGACTCGATACCGAACAGCACCACGAAGCTATTCTCAACATTCGGAACAGCATCCTGACGGCAGTGCAACAGTCATGAATCATTTCTCGGTCACGCGCCCAAGGAGTGCCCTGGATAGTTTCGGTCTTGGGCGCAGGGCCAATGAAGCTTTCTTATTGGTTGTGCTGACCGCCGGTGAAGGACCCGACTGGCAGATTCAACTCCAGATGCTTCCAGAGCTGGTCGTCATTGAGCCAAACTCCAGCACGGTCCGGGCTCAAGGATGTGTTGGCGAAGCAGCCGCCGTGCAAGCGGACCCATAAGCAGACACTCGCGGCTCACAAACGCCGGAATTGAATGAAAAATACCCTTCAGCCCAAATGGTCACCGGTCAAGAACACGCCTGCTATTGATCTAGTATTATGATGTTACATGTACGTCATCAGTACAAAACTTAGCTGCACTTCTACTTCACAGCATCTGAGACATGTGCGGCATGGCATAGCCTCAGTGTTAATTAGACGGAATTCAAACAGAGAGACCGGCTCCTGCAAAATGTCGAAGGTGGAGTACTCGATGCTGTGCTTCTCCAAGATTGCGATCGCCTTCTGCGATTGTCGTGCCGGCAGGACAGGTCGCAGCAAGAGTGTCCCTTCTACTGGGAAAACAGTGTCGAAGCACAGCCAACGTGTTTGTCAAGCCTGCGAGCCCAACTGGGCTCCTGCCTTCAGGTTTGCATGATGACCCCAATGTAGTTGCATGTGTGCTCGGGTACACCAAGGCGTGTCTTGCCGAACCGGGCGTTCACCACCGAATCGTACTGGCTGCAGGGGTGGACAAGCACATCCTCCACTGTTGCATTGATTGCATATCAGCTCGGCATTCCTCTCGAGCCTTTAAGAAATCGCACACTCATACTACCTCCGCTGGTCGTGTACGTCTGCGGGTCATGCAGTCACATCGCCAAAAGTCTGATGATCTGGTGCTGCCTTGCCTCTTAGAGCTGGGGTTGCAGACTGACATGTGCAAGCGTGTTTGACCAAGCATTGACGGGACTGCAAGAGATCATTCGGCATGATTTCCCCTGCAGCATATGCCTGCTTCGAGAACTTGCAGAAGGGTTCCACTTTGGATCCCTTCATGAACAACATGACCTGAAGAGCAGGAACAACAGCATGAAGACAGCATGACTGCAAACATGCCAACAGGAACTCGCGATCCCATTTTGCGGGACAAGAACCGGTAGTAGAGGTAGCAGAAGTAGTACACGTGGTGGTAGTACGTCCAGCAGCAATAGGCAGTTGCAGCAGCAGTAGCAGTGGCAGCAGCAGCAGCAGCAATAGGCAGTAGCAGTAGCAGTAGCAGTAGCAGTAGCAGTAGCAGTGGCAGTAGCAGTAGCAGTAGCAGTGGCAGCAGCAGTAGCAGTAGCAGTAGCAGTAGCAGTAGCAGTAGCAGTAGCAGTAGCAGTAGCAGCAGCAGCAGCAGCCGCAGCAGCCGCAGCCGCAGCCGCAGCCGCAGCCGCAGCCGCAGCCGCAGCCGCAGCCGCAGCCGCAGCCGCAGCCGCAGCCGCAGCCGCAGCCGCAGCCGCAGCCGCCCGCAGCGCAGCCGCAGCCGCGCTCAGCAGCCGCAGCCGCAGCCGCAGCCGCAGCCGCAGCCGCAGCCGCAGCCGCAGCCGCAGCCGCAGCCGCAGCCGCAGCCGCAGCCGCAGCAGGAGCAGGAGCAGGAGCAGGAGCAGGAGCAGGAGCAGGAGCAGGACCAGTAGCAGCAGCAGTAGCCGTAGCCGTAGTGGTAGTGGTAGTGGTATAGTGGTAGTGGTAGTGGTAGTGGTAGTGGTAGTGGTAGTGGTAGTGGTAGTGGTAGTGGTAGTGGTAGCAGTAGCAGTAGCAGTAGCAGTAGCAGTGGCAGTAGCAGTAGCAGTAGCAGTAGCAGTAGCAGTAGCAGTAGCAGTAGCAGTAGCAGCAGCAGTAGTAGCAGTAGCAGTAGCAGTAGCAGTGGCAGTGGCAGTAAGCATGCAGTGGCAGTGTCAGTAGCAGTAGCAGTGCATAGCAGTAGCAGTATCATAGCAGTGCATTAGCAGTGATCATTAGCGTAGCAGGTAGCTGTAGCATAGCAAGTAGCAGTAGCCATAGCATAGCCGTAGCAGGATCAGTAGCAGTAGCATCGCAGTAGCAGTAGCGGTGCAGTACATAACTTTGGAGCAGCGCAGCAGCAGTAGCATAAGCATCAGCCGTAGCAGGAGCAGAGCAGTAAGCGTAGCAGTAGCGTGAAGTGGAGTAGGCGTAGGAGTAAGGAAGTCAAGGAGTAGGAAGTAGTAGTAGTAGTAGTAGTAGTAGTAGTAGTAGTAGTAGTAGTAGTAGTAGTAGTAGTAGTAGTAGTAGTAGTAGTAGTAGTAGTAGTGATAGTGCAGAAGCAGGGGTAGTGATAGTGGGAGCAGGAGTAGGAGTAGTAGGAGTAGTAGGAGTAGTAGGAGTAGTAGGAGTAGTAGGAGTAGTAGGAGTAGGAGGAGTAGGAGGAGTAGGAGTAGGAGGAGGAGGAGGAGTAGGAGTAGTAGTAGTCGGCAAACGAGAGCCGATAAATGACCAAAAACCGTGCGCCACTCTTGCAAGCTTGGTTCGGCCCCAGTTTTTTTTTCGAGAGGGGGGGACAAGATGACACGCCAAGCTTGGTCGTCTCCGGGGGGAAGGCAAGTTTGTGTGTGCAGGCTTGGTAGACTTGGTCGAGTATCGCTGAAGGGGGGGAAGGGTTCGGCAATCTTGCAATCTTGTACCGCTTTCACCGCCTGCACCACTTGTGCCACTTGCACTCGACGGGAGGGGAGAGGGGTGCGGTGTAATCCTGGTAATCGTGGTGATCTTGATGCTCGTCTGATGCATAGGAGGCGAGGAAGTCCACAGTCAGTGAGCGCACGTAACCCCAAACCCTGAACCACAAGACCCCAACAGCCTAAACCTTAAATTACCAAACCCTGAACCATAAAACCCCAAACCCTAAGCCCTAAACCTTGAAGACCCTAACCCTGACAAATACGCAATCGTAACCCTAAGACCGTAAGCCGCACGCGTAGGGCGCGTGCGCGCCGGGCTCGCGTATGTAACCCTAAACCCGAAACCGTAAAACCCTAACAACCTTCACCCTAAACCCTAAACCGTAAAATACCAAATCCTACACCCTAAACCCTAAACAATAAAACCTCAAAAGCCTAAACCCTAAAAACCCTAGCCCGTAAATCCCCAAACCCTGAAGACCCTAAGCCCTGTAATATTAATACTAAGGTTCGTTATATACTAACCCTGAACCCGGACACCCTTAAACCCCAAACCATCCCAAACCCTAAACCCTAAACCGTAAAACCGCGACAACCCAAACCCTAAAAACCCTCAAACCCGATGATACGAATACCAATACCACTTATAGCTATGAAATGCCATGAACTACAATGCCCTAAACCCAAAAACCGCACGTGCTGGGCACGCGTAACCGTGAAGCCTATAAACCCTAAACCTTAAAATCCCAATCCCTAAAAACTCCCGGAACGGGAGCGAGGGGAGGGCGGGGTCGAAATCTTGTAATCTTGGTAATCTTGTGGCGCAAGTGGAATAAGTGGTGCAAGATTGCAAATTACAAGATTGCCATGCCCCTTGCCCGGGTTGGCAAATACTCGAAAAGAATATTACCAAACTTTCAACTGCGCACGATTGCTGGTGATGTTGCCCCCCCGGCCAAACAAGATTGTAAGCTGAGCAGGTTTGCAATGTTAGCAAGATTTTGGGACACACGATCGGCTCTCAATTGCCGGCACGATGTAGTAGTAATAATAGTAGCAGCAGTAGTGGTAGCAGTAAGTACTAGTAGTAGTAGTAGTAGTAGTAGTAGTAGTAGTAGTAGTAGTAGTAGTGGTAGTAGTAGTAGTAGTAGTAGTAGTAGTAGTAGCAACCGTAGTAACAGTAGCAGTAGCAGTAGCAGTAGCAGTAGCGATAGCAGTAGCAGCAGCAGCAGCAGCAGCAGTGGCAGTGGCAGTAGCAGTGGCAGTGGCAGTGGCAGTGGCAGTGGCAGCGGCAGCAGCAGTAGCAGTAGCAGTAGCAGTAGCAGTGGCAGCAGCAGTAGCAGTAGCAGTAGCAGTAGCAGTAGCAGTAGCAGTAGCAGTAGCAGTAGCAGTAGCAGTAGCAGTAGCAGTAGCAGTAGCAGTAGCAGTAGCAGTAGCAGTAGCAGTAGCAGTAGCAGTAGCAGTAGCAGTAGCATTAGCAGTAGCAGTAGCAGTAGCAGTAGCAGTAGCAGTAGCAGTAGCAGTAGCAGTAGCAGTAGCAGTAGCAGTAGCAGTAGCAGTAGCAGCAGCAGCAGCAGTAGCAGTAGCAGTAGCAGGAGGAGCAGCAGCAGCAGCAGCAGCAGCAGCGGCAGCGGCGCTCGGCACCTTGTCGCAACTGCTGCGTCTCCACGGCCTCCAGCGCTGCTGGCGGGCAGCCCCATGCGTTCCTCCGCATTGCCTCTAGCCCCGCTGTTTTGCAATCCTGTATGAGCGTGTCTAACTTCGTCTGCAGAGCGGCCCGATCGCACGCTCGCTCCTGCATGGCGATGCGCATCCTGAGCATCGCGAACAGGGAGGCAGTGAGGCGAGGTGCCGCCATCGGTCTTGTCTGATGCGTCAGGTCCAAGCCGTAGTCAGCAAGGGGAACCGGCGCGAGACTCCTCACCTTGATGCAGGACTGTGGCAAACGGATCAGCTCCGTGAGGCTGGCGTTTACCAGGAGCATGCCTTTGACCAGCACAGTTTCGCCAAGGTCACCGCCTTGGCCCAAACGCAGAATGCCTCGGAACTGCCAGGGGCGATAAATGAGCGGCTCCTGTTGACCCTCATCCTTACTGATGAGGTTGAGTTCCTTGGCGTACTCCAGCGAGATCTCTGCCACCCCATCCTTGGGATCGATTCTTTTTTCACGGGCTCCTCGATTGTGTTCCGCGAGCCCGGCTGAATATGCACTCGCTCGGCAGATGTTGAGCTCAGGAGCAGCTGCATGCGTGTATACACATCAGCTCGCGAACAACCTTCCTGCAAAAGCCATCTGGCAGAGGCACTCATATTGGTGCCCTTTGCCGCAAAGTAGCAGTTGCCATTCTCGCGAGCTGCCACCACAGGCAAAGTGCAGCAGAGTCAAGGGCTTCACGAGCTGAGTGCCGAAATCAAAGCACCACACGGGCTCCTGCAGCTCCTGCGACAAGCGGCTGGTGGCATCTGCGGTGCCAATGATTGCCACAGCGCCGAGGTCTAAATGCCGCGGCGGAGGTCCTTTGCAACGGCGCCGTTTGAGCTGGGGCGCATCGTAGCTGCGAGCCTCCACTGCGGCTTCTCCTTCAGGGGATTCAGCTTCCGTCGACAGATCACTGGTCCGGTCACTGTCTGCGTCCCAGTCCACGTCCGATGCCAGCTCCAGCGGTCCGTCCGCCTCCGCCTCTGAGGCGTCAAGGCCATCCTCGCCCGGCTGGTGAGCTACGCCGTTCGGGCGATAAACCCACACCTTGTTCTTCTGCAGGACAGACGTTTGGTCCTGGAAGCTCAAAGCCATGAAGGCCCGCACATGCTTCTTAGCCTGCCGGCGCACCCTGATCTCGTCGTGTTGCTGGCGCATCAAGAGCGTCAGCGCCTTGGATGTGAGCAGGGACAAGTCAATGTCCTCGAGCGCCACCTGTGGCTTGCATCGCCCAGGCTCACCGTCGAAAGCAGTGCAGAGTCCTTCGACAAAGGAGGGCAGCACGGAGAGCCGGTGCGAGCCAGGAACCAGTCGCGGCATGATAGGCCGACGTGGATGTCCACTAGTTACGCGTAACGAAAACTATGTAAGCAGAACGTCCCAAAGTAGAATTGATCGAGGATACTACTGGGTGGTGGCTGCTACAAATATTCATACAGGTACAAATATATTGTAAACAATATACGTAAGTATTCTTTTGGCGGTCTAGTTCTCCGCCCTTAGCTACTTAGCCCAAGCCAGAGAGCTGCGCGGAAAGCAAAGGTGGATCCAGAGGGATGGGGTCTTGGTCAAGGTTTGGGAGCAGGACAGTTGGGCTTTGGGGCAAAGGAGTATATAGTGTACAAGCCTCTGCAGTAATTACTCTCGTTAAAGCAAATGAACATAAGGTACATGGTCCTCCTCTGTAGTCATTCAACAAAGGGCGTACATAACTTGTAGCCCTACAATTAAGGGCGAACCGACGGTACATGGGCCTCCTCGGTAATGGCTCAAGAAAGGCGAGCGTAAGGTACAAGGGCATCTTAAGTTACATGGCCTTCTCTGTAATCACTCAATTAAGGGCGAACATAAGGTACAGGGGCATCCTCTGTAGTCCTTCAATTAAGGGCGAACATAAAGTGCATGGCCCTCCTCTGCTCTTCTTCCATTAAAGACGAACATAAGGCACATGGCCCTCCTCTCTCCTCTCTCCTTCAATTAAGGGCGAACATAGGGTACACGCCCTCCTCTCTCCTCTCTCCTTCAATTGAGGGCGAGCATAGATACATGGCCCTCCTGTCTCCTCTCTACTTCAGTTAAGAGCGAACATAAAGTACACGGCCCTCCTCTGTCCTCTCTCCTTCAATTAAGGGCGAACATAAGGTACATGGCCCTCCTCTCTCCTTCAATTAAGGGCGAACATAAGGTACATGGCCCTCCTCTGCTCTCCTTCGATGAAGGGCGAACATAAGGTACACGGTACATGGCCCTCCTCTATCCTCTTTCCTTCAATTAAGGGCGAACATGAGGTACATGGCCGTCCCCTGCCCTCCTTCGATTAAGGGCGAACATAAGGTACAGGAGGCCTCCTCTGCTCTCCTTCAATTAAGGGCGAACATAAGGTACATGGCACTCCTCTGCTCTGGTTCAACTAAGGGCGAACGTCAGGCACTGGCCCTCCTCTGCTCTCCTTCGATTAAGGGCGGGCGTAAGGTACATGGCCCTCCTCTGCTCTCCTTCAGCTGAAGGCGAACATACGGTACATGGCAAACCTCTGCTCTCCTTCAATTAACATAAGGTACATGGCACTCCTCTGCTCTGGTTCAATTAAGGGCGAACGTAAGGTACATGGCCCTCCTCTGCTCTCCTTCGATTAAGGGCGAGCGTAAGGTACATGGCCCTGCAGGAGCAGGAGCAGGAGCAGGAGCAGGAGCAGGAGCAGGAGCAGGAGCAGTAGCAGCAGCAGCAGCAGGAGTAGGAGTAGGAGTAGGAGTAGGAGTAGGAGTAGGAGTAGGAGTAGGAGTAGGAGTAGGAGTAGGAGTAGGAGTAGGAGTAGAGTAGGAGTAGGAGTAGGAGTAGGAGTAGGAGTAGGAGTAGGAGTAGGAGTAGGAGTGGGAGTAGGAGTAGGAGTAGGAGTAGGAGTAGGAGTAGGAGTAGGAGTAGAGTAGGAGTAGGAGTAGGGAGTAGGAGTAGGAGGAGTAGGAGTAGGAGCGGAGTAGTAGAGTAGAGTAGGAGTGAGTAGGAGTAGTAGGAGTAGGAGTAGTAGTAGGAGTAGTAGGAGTAGGAGTAGTAGGAGTAGGAGTAGGAGTAGGAGTAGGAGTAGGAGTAAGTAGTAGTAGTAGTATAGTAGTAGTAGTAGTAGTAGTAGTAGTAGTAGTAGTAGTAGTAGTAGTAGTCAGTAGTAGTAGTAGTAGTAGTAGTAGTAGTAGTAGTACTAGTAGTACTAGTAGTATAGTAGTACTAGTAGTAGTACTAGTAGTACTAGTAGTACTAGTAGTACTAGTAGTACTAGTAGTACTAGTAGTACTAGTAGTACTAGTAGTACTAGTAGTACTAGTAGTACTAGTAGTACTAGTAGTACTAGTAGTAGTAGTAGTAGTAGTAGTAGTAGTAATAGTAGTAGTAGTAGTGATAGTGCAGAAGCAGGGGTAGTGATAGTGGGAGCAGTAGGAGGAGGAGTAGTAGTCGGCAAACGAGAGCCGATAAATGACGAAAAACCGTGCGCCACTCTTGCAAGCTTGGTTCGGCCCCAAGTTTTTTTTTTCGAGAGGGGGGTGACAAGATGACACGCCAAGCTTGGTCGTCTCCGGGGGGAAGGCAAGTTTGCGTGTGCAGGCTTGGTAGACTTGGTCGAGTATCGCTGAAGGGGGGGAAGGGTTCGACAATCTTGCAATCTTGTACCGCATTCACCGCCTGCACCACGTGTGCCACTTGCACTCGACGGGAGGGGAGAGGGGTGGGGGGTAATCCTGGTAATTAATCGTGGTGATCTTGATGCTCGTCTGATGCATAGGAGGCGAGGAAGTCCACAGTCAGTGAGCGCACGTAACCCCAAACCCTGAACCACAAGACCGCAACGGCCTAAACCTTAAATCCGCCGAGGCCAGAGGCCCAGGCGTCTTGGGTCTTACCTCAGGTACCCTCCACCTAATCCTCCTCCCTGCAGTCCAAATGTTTGGAGACACCCGTTTTTTGCGTTCGTTTGCCACCCCCTTGCCCGGCTTCCCCTCATTTTACCTGATTTGTTGGCCTACCCGCCCTCTCCCAGGCCTCCTACCCCCCCTTCCTTCCTCTTTTTTCCACCCCACCCCCCCCCTTCCCGCCCCTCCCACACCCCGTCTCCTTTTCCTCGTCCCCGCTTTGGCTTTCCCACCAAGCTCTGAATCGAGCATTTCACGCGTGCATTGTCTTCTTTTGGTTCTCTGACCAGACCGTTTACGAGACCCTCGCCCTGCCACTGGAGAGCCGAGGCGGGCGGCGTAGCGTTAAAATTACCAAACCCTGAACCATAAAACCCCAAACCCTAAGCCCTAAACCTTAAGGACCCTAACCCTGACAAATACCCAATCGTAACCCTAAGACCGTAAGCCGCACGCGTAGGGCGCGTGCGCGCCGGGCTCGCGTATGTAACCCTAAACCCGAAACCGTAAAACCCTAACAACCTTCACCCTAAACCCTAAACCGTAAAATACCAAATCCTACACCCTAAACCCTAAACAATAAAACGCCAAAGCCTAAACCCTAAAAACCCTAGCCCGTAAATCCCCAAACCCTAAAGACCCTAAGCCCTGCAATATTAATACTAAGGTTCGTTATATACTAACCCTGAACCCGGACACCCTTAAACCCCAAACCATCCCAAACCCTAAACCCTAAACCGTAAAACCGCGACAGCCCAAACCCTAAAAACCCCAAACCCGATGATACGAATACCAATACCTCTTATAGCTATAAAATGCTATGAACTACAATGCCCTAAACCCGAAAACCGCACGTGCTGGGCACGCGTAACCGTGAAGCCTATAAACCCTAAACCTTAAAATCCCAATCCCTAAAAACCCTCCCGGAACGGGAGGGAGGGGAGGGCGGGGTCGAAATCTTGTAATCTTGGTAATCTTGTGGCGCAAGTGGAATAAGTGGTGCAAGATTGCAAATTACAAGATTACCATGCCCCTTGCCCGGGTTGGCAAATACTCGAAAAGAATATTACCAAACTTTCTACTGCGCACGATTGCTGGTGATGTTGCCCCCCGGCCAAACAGGATTGTAAGCTGAGCAGGTTTGCAATGTTAGCAAGATTTTGGGACACACGATCGGCTCTCAATTGCCGGCACGATGTAGTAGTAATAGTGCAGCAGCAGCACTAGTGGTAGCAGTAAGCACTACTAGTAGTAGTAGTAGTAGTAGTTGTAGTAGTAGTAGCAGTAGTAGTGATAGTAGTAATAGTGGTAGTGGTAGTGGTAGTAGTAGTAGTAGTAGTAGTAGTAGCAGCTGTCTGTGCAAGGGGAATGGCTCGAATCCCTTAAGTCGTACACAGGCCACTAGCTCGTAGTTAGTACGGCAATAGCTTACTATGCCGAAGCATAATTTTGAGCCAAAGTTGCGTTGCATACGGAACAGTTATGATGGGCACTGTCGCATTCTCCGACTAGCGGTCCCATGAGTCCCATGTGCAAGCAAGATACAAATAACGAGACAAAGTCTGCAAAACGGCGCCTTGCTCTATGTACATTCTATGTACATGGTAGACCATGACATCGTGCTCATAGCTCACATTGCGACACCTACGAGTTGGACTAGGCATCGAGGTCCGTTCGCAAGCCCCCGTGAGTTGTGCCTCCGGCACTGCTCACACAGAAGAGAGTCGCGATTTGACAGAAAGAATGAAAATCCGATGCAACTTTGAAAAATGTTAGGATAGGAGCCTTGACTCTGCAATTAGACATGTTGTGACACTTCTCTACGTCAGTGACGATCCCCTGAAATGACATCGCGGAGTCAGAGAGCCACGGAAGAAATAGGCCACGAGTGAAGATCATTTGCGTGTAGCCAGACACGACCGCAAGCGGACAGTCTTCATCGATTGTGACGCTCTCAGCGTCGCAGACATTCCCGTTCACTTTCGCGTTCATCGGAGTTCTTGGATTTGCCTTCTCCCTTTTCTCCTGTGTCGAGGTAAGTATTGGCATTCCAGGATACGCGTCGGTTGTTTCCTTTTCCGGATGATGAAGCTTTGGCATTGGATGAGCGTGATACTCGTTCACGTTGTTCCTGTGTGACGCTCGCATCCATGATCGATGTCTGTCCTGCAGCCATGTACTCGGAAGGAAAAACGTGCTGAAGAGCTTGGGGAGGCACTCCTGCCATTTGTGACTCCCTATTTCTGTCATTTGTGACTCCCTAGGTTCCTGGGTCTGGCCTAGGCAAATCCCCGTCATTTGTGACTCCCTCCGCCTGCCATCACCACACATCACCTCACCCGAAAGTGCTCATATTCATTGGCAGGCCTGTGATTTCCTCTCAAACAAGCACCTGTCATCTGTGACTCCCGACCCTTTTGCCTTGCTTGTCAATGTGGTTTTCACACAGCAACACCGGTCATCTGTGACTCCCTTACTTTTCCTTCTTCTGGTCATCTGTGAGCACTCCTTAAGGTCTTCGTCTTGGGTGAAAGGTTCTTCTTGGATTCACCCCTTAGGATTCCCTCTTCGGCAAAAGGTTCATGCTGGATTCAGTCCTTAGGGTCTTCGTCTTCGGTAATAGGTTCCTGCTGGGTTCACTCCTTAGGGCCTGGGTCCTCCTCAGGGCCTGGGTCCTGCTGGGTTCACTCCTTAGGGTCTTCGTCTTGGGTGAACGGTTCTTCTTGGATTCACCCCTTTGGGTTTTTGTCTTCGGCACTGGGTCTTGCTGGGTTCACTCCTTGGGGTCTTCGTCTTGGGTGAAAAGTTCTTCTTGGATTCACCCCTTAGGGTTTCATCTTCGGCTAAAGGTTCCTGCTGGGTTCACTCCTTAGGGTCTTCGTCTTGGGTGAAAGGTTCTTGTTGGATTCAACCCTTAGGGTTTTTTGTCTTCGGCACTGGGTCCTGCTGGGTTCACTATCTTCGGCTAAAGGTTCCTGCTGGGTGCACAAGGGTCTTCGTCTTGGGTGAAAGGTTCTTCTTGGATTCACCCCTTAGGATTTCCTTTTCGGCAAAAGGTTCATGCTGGATTCACTCCTTAGGGTTTTCGTCTTCGGTAATAGGTTCCTGCTGGGTTCACTCCTTAGGGCCTGGGTCCTGCTGGATTCACTCCTTAGGGTCTTCGTCTTGGGTGAACGGTTCTTCTTGGATTCACCCCTTTGGGTTTTTGTCTTCGGCACTGGGTCCTGCTGGGTTCACTCCTTGGGGTCTTCGTCTTGGGTGAAAAGTTCTTCTTGGATTCACCCCTTAGGGTTTCATCTTCGGCTAAAGGTTCCTCTGGAATACTAGACAATATATTCCTACATGAGATTATGTTATATTACATTATAGTATATTGTCTTGTATAAAATTGTATTAATTTTATATTGTATGCTCTTGTATTATACTATACCATAATATGACATATAATACATACAGTACACATTATGTATTATGTATTATGTATTATATTTTATACTATATATTATATGCTATATATTATCTAATATTTTTTAATATTATACATGATATATATATATATATATATATAATATATATTATATTATATTATATTATATTATATTATATTATATTATATTATATTATATTATATTTTATATTATACATTATATAGTGTATATTATAGGTTATATAATATATACTATATAATACATATATATATATATATTATATTTTAAATTGATTATGTTTATATATATATATATATATATATGTATTATATGTGTATATATATATATATAGTTCTGAATTGGAAGCAGGCATATGGTTGTGCGTTGTGCGAAAAATACACCTCTCCTAGGGAAAAACACTACTTTCGTGCGAAAGTGCACGAAGCCTAGGAAAAACTGCATTTTCAGCGAGAAAATGCACCAAACCCAGGGAAAACCAAGATATCTTAAAAATGAGCACCGCGCCTAGGAAATATTGCAGATTTGGGCAAACTGACTACAGTCATTTGTGACTCCCAGTTTTCCGTTTCAAACATGAAAGCAATCGGTGCATGTGCTGGCATGTACCAAAACCCTGGAAGGGTCTCCATTTTCAGCCGTTGAACCACCTGTCATTTGTGACTCCCTGGTCGGCTGTTGGACAACAAGGTTCCTGAAGACAAACGTTCAAAAATATCCCAAAACCCTAGGGAGTCACAAATGACAGGAGTGCCGGAAGGGACCCCTGTGAACTTGTGGGTTATTCTCCTCGTCGATCTTTCTCTTGACCACTTTGTCCGTAGACTTCGCCGGGAGCTGGATGTTGTGACCGATGAGCAACACGATCGTTTGCGCAGACGAATCCTTCAGGCTTTGGATGAGAAGGATGGATCGATACACAAGAACTCAGTTGGTCCGGTTGGAGGACGGATCAGAGAAGGAAGAATATCCCGTGAGTTTGGGGACCATTTCGCAAAGTACACCTGAACAGCTATAGTGCGTCTCCTTGGGTGTTTGACCCCGGATGATGTAGGTCTCGGGATTGAACGTATCCCTCGAGTAGCCCATCTGAATTGATCCTCAAACCAGTGCTTAAAGTACCTGGTTCGTCTCAGCACGTACACTCCCTCTGGATCCTCAGGGTCTGCTTTCACCTGTGCAAATTCATATACCTCTTCGTCCGTGACTTCTTTGCTGATGTCAGTCTCAAGATCAATCTCGCTCAATTGCCCAAGTTCGGGATAGTACGGAGGCTGCATCGCTGCTTGAGCTTGCAGGAGGTCCGGGTCCGTGACCAGTCTGCATCCAGGAAGGAGGAGAGGTCGCCGTTCATCAAGCATCCCTTGCGCAACGTCCTCTTCGTACTCGGGAATCTGCTGGAGCATTTCTTCATCTGGTTCAGGTTCTCCCTCGGACTGTTGTTCATCCACCTCCATCTCGGGTTCAGCAACATCCTCATCCACGTCAATGGCAGGTACAGCTGCAGTTGCTGGTTCCATGGTTTACGCGATACTCGAGCTCGGGATCTCCGAAGTCTCCCTTGCATGCATGTTCCTTTGGTACTTGCCACATGAAATGATGGAGAACATGCGAACTTGTCCGGGTCGAGCTCCAACAAATTCTTGGTCTGATCCGGGTGCGTTGTGCGTCCACTGACCGCTCTGACGGCCCACGGTCGAATCCACCCATCACATGGCCCCACCCATTGGTTCCCACTCCTGGTGTTGCGATTGTACTGCAACTCTGCAACTTGGTCCTCCTTCGACACAAGCATGTTGGAGTTTGGAGGTCCAAGACCAAGATTGTGAGGCCCGGCAGGCGGATCCTTCACTCTGACTCCCAGAAGTTGCAATAGGATCTTTGCACCTCTGTGCAGTTTGGCATTGAGAAAGTTGCCCCCGAGGAGCATTTCCAACCTCTCATTGTAAACCCTTTTCCCTTGGTCTTCATCCCTTGTAGACGCAGAGTCCGTGATGTCACGAATGCAGTGCGTCCACAGAACTTCCATCTTGACCAGGTCGTCAATTGCTACCCGCACAAGGCGATGTCGCAAATCTGACTGAATGCATGACAAAGCCCAGGTAGTGCTCTTTATTGCATGACGGGTATGTTCCTTGGAATACATGTGTCGACGATTTCCTAATCGCGATGGACAAACTTGGCACCCTTCAACGAGATGAGATCCAGAATTCCTCCACAGACGCCATCAGCCATGCTTCGATAGCCTTGATTTTCATACTGACCGGTTTCTGCGTTCACTGCAAATTTTGGTCGATCTCCATGTTGAGGACGGCATCGATCCCTGCGATCACATTTCTTCAATAAGTTCAACCACTTCGTCGTTGTTGGCCGGGCCCATGTCTTCAATGTCCACACCGCAAACAAGAAAATTCCCTCTGCGATTGTGACTGCATGAATACAGTTGTGCTGAGCGTCATAGCAGATGAGGATCAAGTCACTTGAATTAGTCTGACCACCACGACGCGGACGCACTTTGGCTTTGGGTCGCCCACCTGAAGAGGCGCTACTCCCTGTTTCATCAACATCCATAGGTCCACTACTTTCTCCTGGCGGTTGACGAGCCACGGAGGTTGTCGAAGCACCACGTGCCCTTTGACGCCTTGGATAGCGAGAGGTCTGCGCGCATGATTTCGACCCCACGGTTGACTGCTGCCACCATGTGCAATCCGCCAACGTGAGCCTTGGATCCACACACTTACGCAAAACGTAAGTGTGCCATCGTTAATCTCGAAGACGCCGTCGGTGAGGTTCAGGAGAGAACTAACAGCTCGCTCCCTTGCTGCCACATGAAGCTCATGATTTGGATCCGTTGATTCATTCATTTCTTCTTCAGGTTGACCACCATCTTCCATTTCCACGTGAGGCAAAGGAAGAAACGTAGCCACCTCCTCTTGAACAGCATCCACAGTTTCACCTGTAGGTGCACTAGCTCCTATATCCCACCACCATCCCCGGATCTCCACCAGGACGATAGTAGTGCGAAAGTAGATAGCTAGCGAGCTAGCCGAGCGACGACGAGACGGACAAGCAACACAGCTAGCACGGACGTTCTTTTGTCTGGAGTGGCAACTATCCCAGGTTGCCTGGAGATAACTGATAGCCTTCGGCTATCTATCCCCAGGTTGCCTGGAGATAACTGATAGCCTTCGGCTATCTATCCCCAGGGTGGGCAGGGTGGGTACTTCAAAATTACCCCCCCTGATGGGGGACTTTATCCAGAATGGCCACGGTCACACACCGTCGTAGCCATTCCAAGTCACAGCTATCCTGTCTTCGCATGTCAGAGGCAACTCTCCTGCGAGCGACGATAGCGAACGAAACTTCGTTTCTAGCGAAGCTACCTTCGATAGCTTCGAGTAGTAATAGGTAAGCTAGCACACATAGTCGTAACTCGTTCCTCGTCACGAGGTACGTGCACTAGCTCCTATATCCCACCACCATCCCCGGATCTCCACCAGGACGATAGTAGTGCGAAAGTAGATAGCTAGCGAGCTAGCCGAGCGACGACCAGACGGACAAGCAACACAGCTAGCACGGACGTTCTTTTGTCTGGAGTGGCAACTATCCCAGGTTGCCTGGAGATAACTGATAGCCTTCGGCTATCTATCCCCACGCATCGCCACTCAGGCTACCAGGGATCTAGCTTTCTGGCCTTACGGCTAAACTTGGACACCCTATCCGGGGTCCCTCGCTTTCGCGTGCCTAGCTCCTGGTAGAAGCTATCTGCATGCGCGAGTAGCCGGCCCAGAACACGCCACTGGAATTCCTCTCCTTTCAGATCTATCCTCTGAGAGGGATCGAATTCCTTGAACTCCTCGTTTGTGAGGTCATCCGCTAGCTGGTTGATGTCTCTCCGTATCCACTGGAGCTGTAGCTCACAGTTTTTCTGGGATAGCTCTTCTGCTATCTCCATTAAAACTAGCATGGAGGGATACTTGGTCGTCATAGCCTTCTTCACAAGTGCCTCATTGGACTTGTTATCCGTATAGCCGCGGATGGCCACTCGCGAGGTCTTCCTATCCTCGCCCTCGGGGACCCAGAGACGTATCCCCACGAGGGTCGCTAGCAGTTCCAGCGCAGCTATCACTTTCTTGGGGTCGCCTTTGGCAAAGGCCCACGGAGCCCAGGCCCTATCCACTTCTAAGGAAAACCAGGGACCTGGCTTCCCTCCGGAAACCTCCAGGAAGCCACCTATCCAGGCCCTATCGGACTCAGCTTTAGCATCCGTGAAAAAGCTCAGTGGAGGTAGCCCGGCGTAGAGAGTCACGGGACGCTGTAGCCTCTCTCCTTGGTCAAGCTTGTCGGCTAGCCACCGCATCAGCACCCGGAGCATCGTCGGGATGATGAGGTAGCCGGACTTCCCTTGAATGGCTGCGCTCCACGCGTGGAGCGGCCCCAAGAAGGGCCTCTGCCAATCCAAGGCTATCGCAGCAAAGCCTAGCCGACCTAGCCCCTGCTGCATCTCCTTGGCCGTGACTTTGCCGAAGGTCACCTTGTCGTTTAGCCACGCCGATAGCCAGGACGCCCGCTTCTTGGACATCCCTAGCCTGTAGGAGGAGTACTCTGTCTCCATTCCCAGCCACTCCACCCTATAGCCACCACGAGTCTTCGCCCATTTGAAAGGATATCCCAGAACAGAGAGGAAAAGGTAGCTCAACGGGATACCCTTCCTCCCCTCCGTTCCTATCCCCAGGGCCTCGAGGTCATCGGCATATAGAAGGAGGTCGATGGGATAGCCGGGGCCCAACAGATGATGGGTTGCCCGTAGCCCACATGCGGCTATCCGGGTCCACCAGTAGCTAGACGTAGACGATCTGGCTATCCGGGTCCCCGGGGATCGTCTCCTCGGTGTCTATCTGGCAGCCCATGAAGCCGTGCTCGCTAGCCTGGTGTTTGTATCTCCGATGGGCCTTCGAGATATCCCCCACGACCGAAAAGGCAATCTCGCCACAGCGTATCAGCTCTCGGAGGATTTGCTTCTTTTCTCTAGCCCCTGGCGCCCGGATCTTATCCCGGATTATCCGCTTCTTGTCCTTCTCCTCGTCCTCGACTGTCACGGCCAGGGAGGCGATAGCCCGGTCCTCGCCGAACCTCGCCTTGAACTCGCCGAGGGTCATCCTCTCCATGAGGCCTTCCTCGACGTCCTCGTCGAACTTAGCCCGCACAAAATCCCTGTGGTCGCTAACCGAGGAATAATTCGGAACCCATGCTAGCGCCGGCTCCCAAGGGGCGTTGTCTAGCCTCCAGGAGGATTGCTCCTCGAACACGTGCGGTGTTCTGGGTAGCCCCTCCAATATCCCAAGGGGGAGTCCCTCCTCGGCCCGACGGAGGAAGTCCCTATCCGGGTCGCCTGCCGCCTCGAGGATCGCACGAAGTAGCCGTAGACGAAGGGGCTGCCCAGGAGGAATATCCAGTAGGCCTGGTTCGCTGAGGTCCTGACCTTCTATCCAAACTTGCAGGAGTTGCAGTAGCTCTTCGTGTAGTTGGCTATCCCGGACGAGCTTGCAGGCCGACTCGCCTCCCATAGCCATTCGGAAGGCCTCCTTCTCCAGCTCGCTCTCGGATCCCACTCGCCTGGTTACCATCTCCCGGATCTTAGCCCTCAGCCAGTCCCAGGACTCGCCCGCGGCATGTCCACGAGAGTGTCGGGGCCAGCGCCCAGGAGAGCATAGCCCGCCACCGTCGTGGAACTCCTTTATCCCGTCGTTTTGATGGCATCGGCGGGGGGGTCCCGTGCCACCATGTAGCCGTGGGCCCTCTGGTTGGTTTGTAACATAGTCGAGGTCGCCGGAACTCACCTTATCCTGCACAGTCGGTACCCCCTCTCCGGAGGCAGTCGGAGCAGTAGCCGTGCAGGTTGCCAGGGCCAACTGTGCTAGCCAGCGGCAGAAGTTCGATGGCCACTCGCCAAGCGTCTCCTTAGCCAGCATGGGGCTTTGCGGCGTCGAGGAAGTAGCCGCTTTCGGCAAGGGGCCCAGATAGTAGCCATCGTTGTCGAAAGCGGGGAGGCCCACGTGCACGGTAGCCGGCATTTCCAGAGGTGTCTTCAGTAGCAGTCGTGTCGGTTTCGCCGAGGGTGCCCCGAAGTTATCCAGGTGCAGGGCCACCGAACGTAGCCCGAGGCCAACTAGCCGTGCATGAGCCTCCCATTGCCACATGCTGGCCTTTGTGGGGGCCAGCCGGCATAGCCCCCAGGTCTTCTGGCTGCTCCAGGACGAAGAAGGTAGCCGAGGAAACCGCAGCACTAGCTATTTCAAAAGAAAAATCAGCAAAAATGTTGCCAAGAATAGCCCGGTCTCTCTCCTTAGCCGTGAGTGTAGCCAATCCTCTGGGCTCGTCAAAGCTTCGGACTGGCCGGGGACCTTTACGGTTGGCCGAGCTCGCCCTAGAGAACGTCGCCACAGGGGGAGAAATAGCCACGATGTCGTAGTGGCCCGATTGAACTTTGTGGAGGTACTTCGCCCTCTCCTTGGAAGTAGCCAGGTCGATGGGCGGACTCCTCGCCAGATCCACACAACAGATATCTATATCGAGCCCGTAGGAAGAGACTAGCCGGCGGAGGTGGCTTTGGAAGCTACCTAGCCTTTCTCTTCCCGAGAAGAGGTAGAGAGCCTGTAGCCGCCGGTGTGGAGGTGTCGCCTCAGGTGTAGCCGAAGTAGCCGGCTCGGGCACCGGTAGTCAGTTGGCCGCTGTCGACGGCGTAGCCGCGCCGGGGCAGTTGATAGCCGAATGCGGTCCCCGACACTTCGTGCAGACATGCACGAAGTGGCACTTATCCCCCTTCTTGCAGCCACCTTTCAAATTAAACCGAAAACAAATCGGCTTATCATCCTCGGTGCGGTGGAAGGTGGCGGTCTTAGCCTTCTTGTTGCTATCCTTGCCGTCCTTGCCCTTGCCTCTGCCCTTGCCCTTCTTGTTGGGCTTAGCCGGCGGGGTGTTGGTGCTATCCCAGTTCCAGGGCTGCGGCCTTTTAGCACAGAGGGACAACGGAGTCGTGAAGTGCCGCTCCTTGGTAGCCGCGTCCTTCCAGGACTGGACTAGCGCGTCCGCGAAGGCTATCCCCTTGAGGACCATCTGCTTGTAGGCCTGTTTCCGGATAGCGTTCTCGTAGGATAGCACCAGGGTCCACGGGGGAGCGAGACTTCCGCTAGCCTCGTTGGACCGTAGCCCATAGCAGAAGTCGCCGAGCAGATAGTCTTTGTATTTCTCAAAGAGCTGGAAGTCGATATCCTTGAGTTCTGCTCGCCCTGGATGCTGGAGGCCTATCATGAGAAGTGCATTTTGCATGACTGTTAGCCGCAGCCGTAGCTGCTCCGGTCCGGATGGCATCGCCCCTTTCGAGGTAGCCTTCTTGAGCACGAGGGCGGTGCCTTTGCTATCCCACTGGGGAACTAGCACATCCGGGTCTATCTCGTCTCTGGACAGCACCTCGTTCAGGGGCTCCGCCCTGAACTCGCCCGTCTCTAGCTCGTGCAGCTTTCGCTCAATATATTCCTTAGCCGGAATATGCTTATCCTCGGGCTCGCCAAACTTCTGCGAGAAGGACTGGCGCATAGCCATGTATTCCGTTTGGGGGATGGGCTTGGCCCATTCCCGGACCTCGCTAGCCGCTTCTCTATCCGCTTGCTCGCGGGTTCTGGCCTGCGCGGCTCTCCATGCCACCACGAAGGCAGCCGCTAGCGCCCTGTTTGTTAGTGAGCTTTCTGGCTCTATCGAGAAGTCCTTGGCTAGCACCGACTTGAGGTCGGCTTCGTCCTTGAAACTCGCCGAAAACTTCGCTATCGTGTCTATCCCGGCTTTGAACAAGGTAGCCTGGGAGGTATCCGGGACCCGATTCTGGGTCAAAAGATAGCGGAAATCCGTGGAGCCTTTCGCTAGCTCCGCTGGGTCGGACGGTGAGGCCATTCTGGACTTAGCCCGCCAACGGGCTAGCTACCTTTCGGCTACTGTCGTTCTTGAAATCAAAAGCTCTAGCCATGTGGTCGTTCAGCAGGGCTTTCCCCCCCCCTAGCCGGAGAGATGGGAAGGAAGGAGTATCAACCCGAGACCCCGGGCCCCCCCCCCCCGGCGGAGAGTTGGGAAAGAGGGAGTGCCCCCCCCCAAGACCCGAGAGGCCGGCCCCCCCCCCCCCCGCCCAAGGCTTCACCTCTCCTGGTAAAACCTAGCCTGGTCCCTCTCTTCTTTCTGGCAAACGGAGGCACTAGCCGACATGAAGTGAAAGCGCGAGGTCCACACACTATCCGCTATTTTCGTCACTAGCCGCGAGTCTGGGAGATCTAGCCATACGACCGTGCTTTAGCCCGGGCCTTTTCGGCCCCTGCCAGCTCCCTTAGCCGAGCCGGACGGGGGCCGGCAGCTATTGCACGTATGGCCTCTATCCCCATGCGTATCCAGGCAGTACCACATCCTTTTGTTGCACTGCTCTAGCCGACAGTGATCACAGACCACTATACATCTGAAGATAGCCCCGGCAGGCTCCCATCGGCCTACCCCAGGGGTAGCCCCTTGGGGCCTGCACAGTATCCATCCCTGTTCCGGGATCGCCTCCGTTAGCTCTTTTGCATAGCCGGACCGGGTGCTAACCGCGATGAAGTCCTCATCCTCTAGCTTGTATATCCAGTTGGGGTCGTGTATCGCCCCCTTGCCGCTGACATCGCGGCCTCTATCCGACAACTGCGATAGCCTTCTATCCTGGCGACCGCCCTTTTCGTAGCTCCCCAGGGGCCACTGGGCCCTAGCAATGTATAGCCAGGTCTGATCGATCATGCCGCTATCCGGGCCGAGTGGTCGCCCCTTGGCTTGACTAGCCACTGGCGGGGGCGCCATTATCCGGTGCACCACATCGGGCTCTTCGCGAAGTAGCCGTTCGGTGGGCCTATCCAGGTTGATGTTCACCGCCGCTCCCTGCTGGAGCGCGGGCCTCTCCGGAGCTATCCGGCCGTCTCCGGCCATAGCCTCCCACTGGGCTTCGTTGTATCGGCCCGCTCCTAGCCTTCTGTCCAGCGGGTGGCTGCTAGCCACGGTCGCTATCCCCACCGCGTCCTTTGGTGGTGCTCTTAGCCTGCGGCCTCAAGGGCGGAAAGGGATCGTATCCCGGCTCGCCCTTGCCTGGCCGCCGCTGCGGCTGTCTATCCTGGTTGCTATCCGGACCGTCCTGAAAGGTGCCTATCCGGTATACCTCCTCCATCCTAGCCACATAGGCCGGGACGTCGGAAGGCGGGCCGCGGTAGCCCTGCATGCATCTAGCCAGAAACTGCTTCAGGCTCTCGCCCTGGGCGGGGTACTCTGTGCTCGCCCTCAGCGGTGTAGCCGTGGTCTCTGCCGCGGCTGCCCTAGCCTGCTGTAGCCCCGGGCCCGGATTGACGACCTGGGCCGGGTCTAGCCCAGCCGAGAACGGCAGGGTGGTAGCCGTTTCTTCTTTATCCGCTCCCCTGCCTTGGACTCTTGGACCGTCGGCGGGTCCCTAGCCGGCTTCTTGGGCCTCGCCGCTGTGCTATCCCCTGTGCTGGCCTCCTCTGCCCCAGGACGGGGCTCCTCTTGCCTAGCAACAGGGGTAGCCGTGCCGCGGACCTCCGCCTCTAGCTCCTTGAGCTTAGCCATCATCTCGTGTAGCATGTCTAGCCGTTCGGGTGGGGGTTTGGCGCTAGACCAGCTAGCCTCCGGGGCCTCCCCCTGCCACGGTGTAGCCTCCAGCTCGTTATCCGTGACGCTATCCTCCTCCAGGGTCTCCCCTGGTCGGTGTGGTCGTAGCCCGGCCAGCTGCCGATTCTTCTCTATCCTCTGCTCAAGGTATCTAGCCTCGGTGGTGGACAGGCTAGCCTCGAGCTCCGCAGAGATATCGTCCCAAGACTTAGCCCCTTGGAACTTGAGTAGCCTGGCAGATAGCCGGCCGCCAGGCTGTATGCTGGCGCCCTCCTGGCACTCGGCTAGCCTCATGTCTCTAGCCTTTCGCACTAGCTGGAGAAGCTCGTGCTGCTTATCCAGACTTAGCCGATCGTAGATCTGCTCGGCCAAGCTAGCCGGGTCAGTCTCTAGCCAGTCCTCCAAGAGGCGTAGCACTTCTATCCGTTGCGCCTGGACGCTAGCCGACTCAGTCTGGTCTGCCCAGCTGGGGGCAGTAGCCATGTGCCGCTAGCCGGCCACGAGGGCACGCAGGCTCGCCCACCTAGCGTGGGCTCTCCAGAAAAGCTGGTGGTCCGTTACTCCACCCTAGCCACAGTAGCCGCAGCAAGTGCATTTGTGCCATGCCCTAGCCCACAAGTGTTCACTCAGCCGGACATGTGCGCATGCAGCCTAGCCTGCCTAAGAACCTCGCAGCCTACGTCCTAGCCAGCAGACAAGACAGCAAGTGCAACAACGTGATTCTCTCCTCTCTCTCTCCTCTCTCCCCTTCTTTCTCCCCCTGGGCCCGCCGCCCCCGGAGAGATGGGAAGGAAAGAGTATATCCCGAGAGGCCCCCCCCGGACGTATCCCCCCGTTGTCCAGCCCCGCTGCTTTCCCGGCGTTTCTATCCCTTCAGGCAAAAGGCGGTCCCCAGCCGAACGGAATAGCCGGCAACGGTGCTATCGGCAACTGGGGTACTATCCCCGGAGGTGCTCCCTGCAGTTCTGCTGCTGGGACCTCTCCGAAATCTTCTTCCTCTCCCTGCTCCGGCTTCTGGTCGCCGGTGCTAGCCTGAGAGGTGTCGCTATCACCAGACGGGGGCTCTTCGCCTCGGCCTTTCGGCCAGCATAGCCTACAGACATGCGTGTACTGGTTGGGTTCGGGCCTCGCCGAAAACTCTTGGGAGTTCTTAAATATCCTACGGCGGCCCATCCAGCACCCGGCCTGGCCCCCCTTGTGTAGCCTGTACTTCTTCCCTGGAAGCTCAACTATGATATAGCTCGTGCACCTAGCCTTCTTAAGGAGCTGCCTCGGCCGGTTCCGGTTGGGTTCCGGCCCCAGCTCCGGCTCACTAGCCGAGGAGTCGGGTCTATCTTCGGGAGGATCGCTCGCCACGACTTCTTCAGGTATCCCCGGGCCAGCCACCATCTCCACGATGCGCTCGCTAGCCCACTCTCGTCGCAGCTCTCCAGACAGCTTCTCAGCTTCCTGCTCGCTAGCCTTGCCGGTCCGGAAAAGCCAGCCTCCAAGGTCGCCAGCAATCTCCCTCTCATCTAGCTGCTCTTCCCGGTCCCGAGCTCTAGCCGCCTCTGCGTAGATAGCCTGGAGTCGGGCGACCCTACCGCCATAGGAGCGGATGTAGGTATCCGAGCCCTCGGGCTTCCAGCGTCCTAGCATATCTCTATCTGCCGGCGGGATCGGCTTTAGGCTCAGCCCGGTGGGTAGCACTGCTCTCTCACTGTGTTCCGACCAGTAGCCTCGGGCCACCGTCGGGATCCCCACCATAGCCAGTAGCCCCGCTGTAGCCACCATCGCATCTGCGTAGGTAGCCATCTTCTTCTCCAGGGCGCCTCTCTCGCCTAGCCTGGGCATGAGATAATCCCGCTGGTAGCCCGCGTGGTTCTTTAGCAGGTTGAAGCCCGCCAGTAGCCAGCCAGGGTCCTCGAAGTAGGCTCTCTCCGAGATGCATACAGGTAGCTCCCGTATGCGTCTGTTAGCCCCGGTGGTTTTCGTCCGTCGCAGGATGGTGGATAGCCGACCTTCCACCATAGCCAGTTCATTTGGGACCATAGCCTGGAGGTCCGACCATCGCAAGCTGCCCCAGCCGACGGCCACAGTTGTATCCAGGACCAGGCGCTCCCACCTAGCCAGGATAGCCGCAGGATATCGGGGGGCTCGCCTCGTCCAGGGCGCCTTCCAGGATAGCCTCTCGACGACCGTATCCTTGATCGCCCACGCTATCCTGCCTGAGGTAGCTCTCGACTCGGTCGCCCATTCCGCGACCCTCTCTATGCAGCTGATGGCCTTGAGGATCGCCTCGGGGACCGTTCGCCCGCAGGGCTCGTCGCCCCTAGCCATGATGTAGTCGGCCAGGTCGGCCGGTAGCCCAGGGGGGCGTCCACTCGTAGCCTCCCGTAGCCATAGCCGCCATCTCACGTGTATCGAGACGTAGCGCTTGAGAGTGCTAGCCCGGGTTTTCCCCGCTAGCGCCAACACTGCTCTATCCGGGTCCAGGCACCCCTGTAGCTTCTTCAGCACCGGCGCCTCGCACAATTCTAGCTCTTCCTTGAGCTTAATAGCCCAGGTTGCTTGTAGCCTCTCTTCCCTAGCCTGCGCCAGGGAGCCCTCGTTGACCAAGCGCTTCTGCCTATCCCCTTTCGGGGGCTCCGGCTCGCTATCCTCCTGAAGGTCGATGCCTTCGATCGCCGGCCGCTTGCTGAGGTTAACCCACGCTAGCGAAGTCGCCCTGTATCCCGACGTTCTCTCCACCAGGTCCCGAGCTTCCCGGGCCTCTTGTATCCACAGGTAGATCGAGTCGCCGATGTACTCATCGTAGCCAACGCCCAGCTCCTCGGCCACTTGGTGCCCAATATCCTCCGCGTCCTCTAGGCCGAGGGTAGCCAGCTCGAGCACACCGAAGCCCCGCGACGCCAGATGCTCATGGCATCTATCCAGCACCGCACGCTTCTGCACAAGAGCGCTATCCAGCAAGGACGGAAGTCCGAAGGGGCTCCCTATCCCTCCGGAGGGGGTAGCCGGTCCAACGCCCTGCTCTTCCGGCACAGCCGTGGGCAAGACGGTTGGACTCCCTGGCTCCTCGCCTCCAGGACTAGCCGGAATCACCGTAGTAGCCGGAGACTGTGGGCTAGCCGTCCGCGAAGCAGAAGGGGAGCGCGGGGAGGCCATTCTCGCTTGGCTAAATAGCCAAGTTCCCCTTCTATCCCCCACTACTTCAAAATTACCCCCCCTGATGGGGGACTTTATCCAGAATGGCACGGTCACACACCGTCGTAGCCATTCCAAGTCACAGCTATCCTGTCTTCGCATGTCAGAGGCAACTCTCCTGCGAGCGACGATAGCGAACGAAACTTCGTTTCTAGCGAAGCTACCTTCGATAGCTTCGAGTAGTAATAGGTAAGCTAGCACACATAGTCGTAACTCGTTCCTCGTCACGAGGTACTTTCATCAGCACCCCCCGAACCGGGTTGGTACACAGTGCCATCCAAGATTGCTTGGCATTCAATGGAAAGCCCTTGTGTATGTTGTTGAAGAGGTTGACAGTCTCCTCGTCCTGTTTCGGTGGCGATCTTTTTCGCGGTGCGTTCTGCTGTGATCAGTTCAATGGCCTCTGCCGAAGCATAGCGCCAAAATGACCTTTCGAGGCCCCGCACACAGGCGTTGGCACCCTCCAGACCACCTCAGTTGGGAAAGTGGGACGGATATCTCGCCAATGTAAGCACTCCAAGCGCGAGTTCCAGCGTGTCTCCAAAAAGTTCCTCACAAGGAGATGACACACCGTTGTAGTGTTCCCGCCTTTCCTCTGGTGACAGCAACACGTTCATGAATCCAGCGTAGGCCGAATTCCCAGCATCATAATAGCAGACGTACCAAAGTCCTCCATCCTTGTCGTATGCTCTGTCCCATACCAATTGTTTGGCCTTTCCCCATGCTGCATACTCAATTGCCTGACGCGGCGCTATACTACGACGCGAAGACCACCATAATACATTGCCTTGCCATAGTCAGCGTAGACAACAGGAACACAAGCTTTCAAGCAATAATGTCCATGCGGGGATCACAGCACTGAAGAGCTCGATCGCAGGCGAACATGGCATTCAATTAGCTGTTGGTGATTTCCCACAAAACCTGGAACCTTGAGTGCTGAGGTATGAGCGCAACCAATGCACATCTGAGGGTGACCGTTGCCCACGGGCAGACAATTTGCTCGACTGAATGCTTCTTGGCTCTTCACGCCCGACGCAGCCTTCGCAGAAATAGGCTTTCTCCTTTGTATAGCTGGCGTTGGTTGGCGGGTACGTGTCCATCTTGAACCAATAGTAGCCTCGAGGATGGTCATTGCAACGCCGAAATCTTGCCAGATCGCAGAGGCATGCTCAGCTATACTGTCGCCCTGCGCTCCGGATTGGATCCTTTGAAAATTCCCAGATCTCGACGAAATCTTGGCGATCGATTGTTCGGGCTTTGATGTTCTCAGCCCAATCCTTGATCTTGTTGCGGTCCATGAAACACGCAGCCGCCATCTTTTCACTGAATAGTTGTTTCTCATAGATGGCGAATGCCCTCCAATGCCTCAAGTGCTCATCCCCATCGCCATGTGCTTCCACCGACAGCGTGTGGATTCCAGAGGATGACGATCTCCGGTCGTGGTTGATGTTGACAATTGGTGCCCTCGCCGTTATCCTTGCAATCTCGATGATCGGATCAACATACGCTGATTTCAAAGCACCCTAGGCATCTGCCCGTAGAGAAGCTCCAGTGCCCATATTGCTGTATGGCCAGACCATGTTGTCGATAAGGTTTGACTGCAGCGACAAATGAACATGAACTGTCAATGTCGGCTTCTGGGTTTCATCCATCTTCTCAATTTCATCAACCATGGAACGCATTGCATTGTGGGTAACACGAAGACAATAGTTTTGATTGTAGTCC
Source organism: Symbiodinium sp. CCMP2592 (assembly GCA_905221615.1). NCBI lineage: Eukaryota > Dinophyceae > Suessiales > Symbiodiniaceae > Symbiodinium > Symbiodinium sp. CCMP2592. The sequence goes on along the minus strand of CAJNDT010006042.1, from coordinate 376,145 downwards.
GGTGAAAGTCTGTGAAGATCATACCAACCTTTGTTCCGTAGACTCTCCCATAACGTGTTCGTGTTGTTGCGACTCTTCGCCAGGAGACCAAAGTCCATGGCCAACATAGTTGTTTGTGATCTGGCGGTTGCCGCATCCGGGCGCCCTCCGAGACCAAGCCCATTCCGAAGACTGTTGATCGATCTCATCGCGATGGTCCGCATCTCGTCATCGACGTCATCCCCAAGTCCGAGTCGTCTTTCACCAGAGCCGCGGCCGTAAGCATAAGAGAATCAGGGAGATGCATGCAAGAGGTAAGTTCGCACGCATTGTACAACCTTGATTACATGCGCAACCATTCCTTCGTGTCCAGCTTCACATACACTCTGAGCGTCAATCCTCTTTCACTGCTCTGGGTCACAGACTGCGCTCTTGCAATGTAGGTCACCAGTCTCCTGATGTAGTGTTCGATGGGAGTTGTTCCGTCGGTGAGATTCTCCATGAATTTCGGCGTCTCATCGATGCTGCGCGGGTACTCGTTCGCGTCCCTAGTTGTCGTCAGCAAAACTAAACGACACCGATGATTGTCAGGCTTGAAGAAGAGAAACCAACACTCTTGAGCACCTTCTGGGACAGGAACTTCCATCCACGAAGCGATTGTGGGTTCGACTTCAGGCTGAGGAGGAGGAGGTGGACGAGAACTAGAGGATGCCGACGTAGAACGTGACTCATCGGTCCTTGCTCTCTTGGGTCCATGACTTGGCGTCGCCTTAGGCACAGATGTCGCTCCCCTCTCGTGTTCCGGTGTCATTCCTCGGTTGGGTGGTCGAGTCGAAGACCTTCCGGTTCCAGGGTGCTCGCCCAAGGCGTCGCAGCCCGTCCCGTCTCGTAAACCCGATTAGGATGCCCTTGGAATTTGGGAGGAAATAAAGCATCGCCATCAAGTACTGGATTTGGAGCGTCCATGTTCTTGAACTGCACTTCCCAATCTGTTTGCAGTCTTTTTCTTCATGCAGTCGTACGCGAAGCCTGACTCCACGGCCTCACTTGTTGTCTCGAGCTCCGGGATGTTGTTGCTCCATCTGTAGAAAGGGGCTCCTGTATGATGATCTTTCCAGGAAGCGTAGCTGTATATCACGTGAAGACATACGGTAAACGCCTGGAAGGAATTCACAACGTAGGCCAACGGGTGGTCCATCCCCGCGGGCATGCTCCGAAGCATAAACGTCAACTCATGAATGTTGACTGGCCTGCCGGAACTTGATGAGGAGCCCGATGAGGAAGAGACCTCCTTGTTGTAGGTACGCAAACCGTAACCTACCTGCCCTGCGAATGTGTACATGATTTCTCACAGTTTGCGAAGTTGAGCCTCAGTCAACAGATCCGTGTGGTTTTCATGCCCGTCGTCACCAGCCATGCTGGGCATCTTTTTGTAAAAGTCCTGGTTCACAGTGTGCCACTGTTTGGTTCTGGTAGCCAAAACAGCTCGATAGGGAACTTCGATAGCATTCACCACAACAGCGAGGTTGTAGAAATTCGGGGCATTGAATGCGTCGATTGTTGGAATGCCCAACCCGAAACGAACACCGTCTTTGTCCGCTTCCATCTCAGAAACCGCCGTAGGAGCATTATGGCGCAACACCTCAATGTCCACCAGGGACGCAAGAGATGATGAACTGCTGACGCTTTGTCTGCTGCCAGGTGCGTGATTGCTCCACACACTTTCGTGATGATGTTGAGAACTTCGCCGTAGCGCTTGATGTGATACTCTTGAGGAGCTGACAATATGCATGCCTTTGTAGGCTCACGAACACGTACTGCGATATCTCCACCAGGTGGCAAGCCTCCGCAGATGAATATCAGCAACAAAAGCAGCTTTGAATGCAGCCCATGCACGGACGGTTCTCAGAAACCGCCGTAGGAGCATTATGGCGCAACACTTCAATGTCCACCAGGGACGCAAGAGATGATGAAATGCTGACGCTTTGTCTGCTGCCAGGTGCGTGATTGCTCCACACATTTTCGTGATGATGTTGAGAACTTCGCCGTAGCGCTTGATGTGATACTCTTGACGAGCTGACAATATGCATGCCTTTGTAGGCTCACGAACACGTACTGCGATATCTCCACCAGGTGGCAAACCTCCGCAGATGAATATCAGCAACAAAAGCAGCTTTGAATGCAGCCCATGCACGGACGGTTCTCAGAAACCGCCGTAGGAGCACTATGGCGCAACACTTCAATGTCCACCAGGGACGCAAGAGATGATGAAATGCTGACGCTTTGTCTGCTGCCAGGTGCGTGATTGCTCCACACATTTTCGTGATGATGTTGAGAACTTCGCCGTAGCGCTTGATGTGATACTCTTGACGAGCTGACAATATGCATGCCTTTGTAGGCTCACGAACACGTACTGCGATATCTCCACCAGGTGGCAAACCTCCGCAGATGAATATCAGCAACAAAAGCAGCTTTGAATGCAGCCCATGCACGGACGAGGTTGTTGTCGACCACCCTGTCACGAGTGATCTTCGCCGGCAATGGAACTCGGGTGGGATCATTCACATACATGTCAATGAATTTCTCGTACTTCCGTAGGACATGAAGGACGCTTCCAGAAAAGAAAACTTCATCCACATCAATCCGATCGAGGGTCAAATCCGTCGCCGCATTGTGCATGTAAGCCATGGACTACTCCTCCTACTACCTACTACCTTCTAGTTGCAGCAACAGCAGCAGCAGTCAGTGGTTGTCGTAGTGGTCGTAGTGGCCGCAGCGGTCAGAGTGGTGTTTCTGGTCGTGGTGGTCGCGGTGGTCGGGGTGGTCGTGGTGGTCGTATGGTAGCAGTACTTAATGGTAGTGGTAATGGAAGCGGTAGCAGAAGCGGCATGTAGTGGTAGTGGTAGTTTTAGCAGATTTAGCAGGAGCAGCAGCAGCAGCGACGGTGGTGGTTACAGCGGTGGCGGCAGGGATGGCTAGGGCTGGGGCTGCTGCAGCGGAGGGGTGGAGGGGGTGGCGGTGGCGGTGGTAATAGCCAGGCTTAGGCCATGGCAGGCGAGAAGTTCACCAAGGCCTTCAACCGGCTTGTCAGATCCTGTGCCACAACCTTGAGAGGGAACAGCCCAGCGGTGCTTTGAGCATACAGAGCTCGCTGCAGCTGGGATCGCTTCAGGGATGTCGGCAACCGCCTGATCGAACGGTCGAGATGCAAGCGCTTTGACCTCGGGCTTTGGAGGCTTCTCTGGCACAGTACGTGTTTGGGTTTTAGCAGTAATTAGGAGGCACCTTCTCCACAAGCCTTGGCGGATCGGCTCCCGCTAGGACCTTCTCATGGGAAGCATCGTACCAACGACTTGGCTGACCTTCTGCCTACATCCGTACTTGCCTAGCCTGGCCGAGAGCCTTGCGTCTATTCTTGCTCCACGAGGATTCAGAAATGCTGCAAAAGGCACCTGCTCTGCTGATGTTTATGCAGCAAACACAGCCGTCTTTCGCAGGAGTTGTATCTTGTTCCACGCTCTTCGGGCTTACTACTCGCGTGCGTCCTCCTCTCAGTCTGACCAAGGCTAAGTGCTGTTGAACTGAGCTGGCTGGGTGCCAGCCCCGCGTCAGTGATGCTGGCCGGGGACCCAGGTAGGTGGAGTGCAGGATAGTGCAGGTGTACATTGTACCTGTTTGTCCAAATGCGACATGGCCCAGGTCGCAAACAACATCAAACAACTTACTCTAATGCCAGCTGCCGGCTCCGCAGGTGAGAGAGTCAAGCCCTGACCAGGAGCAGGATGGCCTTCTGCTTACCCTGCCAGCCCTTCCATGAAAGTTTTGGTTCGACTGCTGCTCACTGGGAGCACTGGGATGGTCGAACATGACATGACTTGAGGTGCAGAATCATGCGGAATTTGTTGGTGCCAAGTAGTTCTAAGAGCCAGAGTCTGCATCTCAGCTGGGTCTGGCACAACCCTCACCTCAAAAAAGATTCGTGCTTCATGCGTTGTTGTGCTTGTTGCAGACATACTCCTAGTCGGCCGCTCGTCTTGCGGGACTTATCACTTCTCAGGTGAACCCATGCGCCTGATCCGCTCCCAATGCCGTGACAAGTCCGGGACACAAGTCCGCATTAGCCTGCACGTTCGGAGCCATTCTGAGTTTGAATGCACGATAGAGTCGTCGGGTCGGGGGCAAAGCAAGCCTTTGCTCCTTCGCGCGGCGTTGAGAACTCCTAAGTCTACGGCTTTTGCTGACTCAGATCACTAGTTCTCATGTTCAACCAACTTCCTGCGTGTCCTCTTCGACCTCTGCGCTCCGCCATCAACAAAGCCCGTAGAACCACTACAGGCTAGACCCAGCCTCATCAGCGCAAGATGAATTAGTCAAAGCGGTGGCCACATTTCAGTCGCCTGCTTTGTTGACTGATGCTGCGTTTGAGCACTGCTGGCTAGAAATAGTGTACAAACTTGAAGGTGGCGCTTTGCAGCACCTATCCTAAAAACAGTGCCCGTAGTTCAGGCTCCTGAGCGAGCCAGGCATGTCTGACACCCACTATGACCGACTACACAGCCAGCCTAACCTGCAGCTTTACATCTGTTCCATCGAACCATAATTGTCCTGCCTCTATGGGATCGATGTTGTTATGGAGCCCCGGCATTGGAAAGTGCAACAGAACACAACGTGTTCGTATTCTCGCCTGGTTTGCTTGCAGCGAAGAGTCGTCGGACGCTTTCCCCTCCTGAATTCTTGTGAATCACGCTGACGCTCTTGCAGCTTCTTGGCCTCGGCTGACGGCTGACGGTCCACGGAAGACCCTGAGATGCCCTGAGGATCCCTGAGCATCCTAAGGCCTGAGGCGAGCACCTTCAACTCCCGTATTCGATGTTCACAGGTCACTCCTTTCAAACTGAATCACCTCTCTGACAGCACTCGTTTGCCTTTCAAAACAGGGCAGGGTTGCGAAGACAGCAATTGAGCACGATGGCAAACAAGATAATGCCAAGCAGTGTGTATTCCTGACCACCCGAGCACACAGGTTGCAGCCACGCTTTGTCTGATGGCAACGACGGCGACAGCAGTGTTTTGACACAGCAGCAGCTGCTCTTCTTGCCGCACAGAAGACATGAAACCAACTGATGCCAATCATTTCGGGATTTGCCGCAAGTGTTCAACAAGCGGCGGTCAACACTGCTGCTCAATTCGTGAAATAGCCATCCGCCCAGCAAGCGTGCAGGCGGCGGGCACCCTAGCATCACACATTCTGGGCTCGACTGGGGCTGCAAGGTCTGTAGTAAACTTGGTTCTCCAATGTATTCCCTGGCTTTGATTGCTTGCAGCGGCGGTGCAGCACCTGTTCAACTTAAAGGAGAAGAACCAACCCAAACACAACATGACAGCGCTTCTTGCTCTCAAGTTGCTAGTTGCTAGACTACTAGACCCAACCGTTGCGACGCTTCCCCTCGGTCACATAGTTGGGCATAATACGCTGGGAGATGCTGGGAGGGATCTGCTGGCCGACACCAAGACGGGTTCTCGCAAGTAGCACAATGCAAGCCTTTATTGACCGCAGACGGCAAGCGATCAGAAGCCAGTTCGGCGTCGACGATCTGCACGTTAGCATCGGCCCAGAGTTCTGTGAAGCGGAAAGCATGTCGCTGCGGCGGCGGAATGAAACAAAGGACCGGAGAAGCTGCATAGAAACTCCAAGATTTCATGCCCAGTCCCTATATGCATCTTCTTTCCGTCAGCAGGGCCGAGCCATCACCGGCGCTAGTCTTCAAACCAGCAATCATGAACGACAAGCTGAGTGACGGTGTAGGAGCCTTGCACAACTCGGGTGCCTTCAAGAATGTGAAAATGATGGCAAGAAAGTTGAAGAAGGAGTGCCGACGTCGCAAGTGCAAGCCGCCGCCCGGCTTCGAAGGCCAAGCCGCGAAAATAGGGAGAGTCATCCTGCCCGTGGACTGCCAGCATTCCCACAGGAACCGATGCATCACTCATCATCACACTTAACGTAATCAATGCGGTGGTACAACTCGAGATGAAGGACGCGAGCGTCTCTAGACCACCGGTGTTGCTTCTCCCGGTCACAGGACCGCCTCCCTCGCAAGACACAAACATTTACAAGATCGAGCTACTACTCATACTACTGCGAAGCTTTAAACGGAACTAAAGCAAGATCGACCGCAGCGCTTCTTCTTAGGCGCAGTCATGCCTGGACTCAGTGTAAGGCCCCGACACGTTCCACCACCCATTGCCGCACGCTGCAAATGCCCTCAACGCATCGGAATCCGACCTCAGAACAACTTCGAAGCCAGCGTCGGAGCTCCAAATACCGTGAGGCAGCCACGTTGTTGGAGCCGAAGATCTGCTCCTGAGCCGAAGGGCCGGTTGCAAGGCAGAGACGCCCGTGAGATCCCGTGAGCCCGTGAGAGCCTCCCAGTCGTAGCCCGAAAAAGCGTTGGGCCAAGGTTGATGCAAGCTGTCCAAGTATGCAGATCCTTGACCTTAGACTCCGCCAATCAATTTAACAAGCAAACCCACGGCGGTGCTACAAAACCTGCACAGGCTGCAAACTGAAATGTTCAGCACAATGTTTCAGGAGCACTTGACGGCCCGATACATGCACGATGCCGCTGTAATGCTATCAGGCGCGGGTTTGATGGCAAACTGAGATTCGGGTGGGCACAAAAAAAGCGGGCTAGCTGGTGCCCAAATGTGCCCAATGTTTGTAGCCCACAAGAGAACAAGATCGACCTTATCAGCTAAACTCGCTGCGAAGTGTTGATACTGCAGTCTGGAATCTGCTTTGAGCACTGGCTCAGGTGCACTGAATCTATACAAAATGTAAGCTTCCAACACAGCCGATTGATTTGTTGAAGGGAGGGCCGACATGGGACACCTGCAGCAGGGCTGTGATGAGCTGTGGACGTGAGATACGACTGGCCACGCAGCGCATCACAGCGCCTTGAAGTCCGGTCCCCTCCGTTTCCACCTGGCTGAAATCCGCCGCTGAGCAACGGACCCTCAATTGTCGAGGCTACATCACTGCTCACCACCGTCTGCGGCTGTGCCTTGCAATCTTCTCCAACGAGTTCCATTTCATGGAAACTCAGAGGGAATCGTCTGGGAATAGTCTGGTTGTTGAGGATCGCCATCGTGAGCCAGGAAAACCGCCGGTAGCAGGACCAAATCTGCCGAAGACGTTGCACAATATGCTGGAGCAATGGTACAGTCGACCGATCTGAACAGAATCTTGGAAGCCGGCGTAGGAGCGGAAGAAGGCATAGACGATAACGAAGAAGAGAGTTAAGACATTGCAAAGATGAAAGAAATATTTCGCCTTGGTCTGGCTTTCTACTGAACATCCCACAGCAAGCAACGAAGTAATACTCATCATTGTCTGCAATGCTCTTCAAGACCATTCTTCTTTTCGGTCTGCAAGACCATTCTCTCCATTTCTTTCTGGCCTCAAGGCACGGGCATAACCCCGGCCCTTGTTTCGCGGGCCCTGCTTGGGGGCTTTGTTCACAGCAGCTTTCAAAAACGGCTTCACAAAGCCGACAAGCATGCTGCTTCTCGCCGGGAACGGAGGCAGTGAAACGGAGGCAGTGAACGCAACGATTTTGATTCCCTGAATTAAACAGCTCAGAAGTATGTTGTGTTGGGTCTCAGCTGTTGCGGGCTGTGGCGTGCGCAACTAGTGTAAACGCAAGGGCCCGATTGTAGCCTTGTCTGAGCGCGCTCGCATGCGAGCGCGCTTGTATCTGCATCGGTGGCTCTCTGCGCGGCGTCTGCGAACGCTCACGCACCGCTCCGTCAGTGCCTGGCCGTACATATCCGCGGCATGCCGGCTTGCCACGCTGTTGTCCCCTTCCCCATCTCCACTTGCGTCCGTGGGGGGTTTGCCGATGTGTTGCAGCTGGAGTACATTGACCCTTTGTTCAGGCGGGCAGGCTCAGTCAGCCTACACGGTGGGTGCTCCCCTTACGGAGTGCACTCGATCTATCCTAGGCATAAGTGACGCTTCCGGCTGGGGGATGCGAACACAAGAAGCACGGTGTAACCAAGCAGGCGAACGCCTGAAAGTGTACGATAACGACCCAGTTTAAAAAATGATATGGGAAACCAGAAGCAAGCACTCAGCACAGACGAGTTTATTGGCTACTACAACCACTAGTTAGGACCTAACACCCTGCATAAATTTACGAATAAAGTACCAACTACAATCCTGTGTGTGACCCGGGAATTGGGAATGTCCGCGGAGCTCAACGTTTACAGTTTACAAGTCTGCGAGTGGTTACAAATCTTCGTTGCTGGAGCCTCTCCCTCTCTCTTTCTTTCTTTCGCCAGGGCTATGGGCAAGAGGTTTAGGGTTCTCTCTCTCTCTCTCTCTCTCTCTCTCTCTCTTCTTCTGCAGGGCATAAGGGGCGGGTCAAGCCCCCCGGTCTCTCTCTCTCTCCCTCTATACCGGGCGTGTGGAAACGGGCAGGTCAAAACCCCTCCCCTCGCGCGCGCACGCGCACCCAACCTCTTCCACTCGGCCGAGCACTCGGCCGATTAAGTTAGTGGTCACTAACCCCCCAAGCGATATCGCGTACCGGAAAAGTAGCGGGTTGAAAAACGAGTGAGACCAGAAGCAAAATCATTCACCGGCCATCCCCCCGAAACCTCTCGCCCTATGACCCCCAACTCGCCTGGAGCCCCAGGCTGAAACCCACTAGCCGTCCGGCGATGCGTCGCAGCACTGAAGTATAGGCTCGAGCTCAAGGGCCAGGTCTTCTGTTCCCCAACATCACAGCGAACACTCACAACGTCACAAGCACGTAGTAGTAGTAGTAGTAGTAGTAGTAGTAGTAGTAGTAGTAGTAGTAGTAGTACAAGTAGTAGTAGTAGTAGTAGTAGTAGTAGTAGTAGTAGTAGTAGTAGTAGTAGTAGTAGTAGTAGTAATAGTAGTAGTAGTAGTAGTAGTAGTAGTAGTAGTAGTAGTGAGTTGAACTGCTGGAGCGCTTCATTGCCCACAGCAGCGGGGGAGTAGGACACCTGCATCACGTCTTCGCCCGCAACAGAGGTGTGGTAGAAGGGCTGCAGAGTCCTTCAGCGGAGAGCCAAGCTCTTGTACTCCTGCACCACGAGGCCACCCGCCAGACAGCGCACCATCCGGAAGCCACAAGGCACAGTCCTTAGCTGAGAGCCGAAGCTCTAAAGACGACGGAGGTCTTCAGCTGCAAGAGCCGAAGCTCACAGGAAAACCAGCGGTCCTTAGTAGGAGAGCCGAAGCCCTCTGGCGAAAGTGAAGCGCCGAAAGAGAGAGACAGCAGCGCGGCTGCAGCCTCAGGAGTCCTCATTTCTGGTCTTCCACAATCTTTCAGCAGTCCTAGTCCTAGCCATATGGGCCAACACGAGAGGAGAGTCAGCGTTGTTTTTCTCTTGCCAGCCAGCCGAAGCGAAGGGCAAGCGGATTGCTAGGAGGTCTGAGGTCATCCGGTGGAGCATTCGAGGGACACTCCCAAACTAGATGCCTCCAGGAGCCAAGCGCGTGGCCACACCACGGACAGCCTGCACTCACATCCTCCTCATCCGCAACAGCTTTTGCGTACCAGCTAGGGGACGCCACCGAAGCTAGCAGCGCAGCTCTGTGGCGCGGGCCGAAGCCTAAAGCCTCCCTAGTGCGTTCAATGCTGATCTCAACATAGACCTTCCCCAGGGCCGCAACCGAGCGTTGAGCTCTGAGCTCCTGCGCCTCATGACGCTTTCCTTGAATGAAGCGGTCAAAGGCTTGTCTACAGTACTGATCGCGAAGCGCGTGCAGTTGTCCATTCAGCTCTGCGCAGCCCTGGAGCTTCACACGCTTTTCTGAGGCCGGAACCAGTCGCGCCCACCGCAGAGGCACCGTCCACTCCCAGGGCCTGACTTCATGACGTACTGGTAAGTGCTGCTAAGTGGTTCTGCCTGGCACGGCTTCAGACCCCTCTCACGAAACTGTACGGTCCGAGGCAACACCAGCTGGAACTGCCCTCTGCCCCCGGACATGCCACCGCTCGCAAGAGGGGGAGAGAACATGGCAAGACTGGCTCAAGTTTGGCTCGAACCCTGCTTTCAGAGGTGGGAAGCCTTTCCGTAGGGAGCGTAGCTGTTTTCAACTGAGCCTCTGGGCCTTAACTGTCGTTGGGGCAACAGGACTCAAACAGGAATCCCAGCACTATCCTTTCGCGAGACATACTTGTGCAGCGCCGGCATTTTGCCAGGCACTTTCCAGCTTGCAGGATTGCCAGACCTCGCCTCTAGGGCTGAGGGCTGTTTGCTCGCCTCAAGGGCTGAGTGAGCAGTCATGACCGGAGGTAGGTACTATGTGTGCAAGACCTGCGGTCCCGCAAATTGGATTTATGCCTCTAAAGCACAGAAGTTTGCTAAGTGCAGTTGGTGTGGCACCCCGTGGCCCACTGATGTGCCACAGGCACCCTGGAGAGAGCCTAGCAGACCGCGCCCCCGAACTCGGCAGCCAAAGCCAGCTAAGCTAGCCAGTTGCCTTCAGAAGGTGTGGTCTACCTTGCCTGCAGAAGTGTGTTCGCAGTTTGAGCAGGCTGGCTTCAAACTGCCAGCCCCGAAGCCGGATGATGTTGATCTGCTCAGCCTTCTGCAGCGCAACCGTGATGATCTCCCTCAGGAGGTCGTGGACGCCCTGCCGGCCGCCCCGGTCCCAAATCAGCAGGCGTAGAGTGGCGTAACTCAGTTGGTAGGTTGCGTGACCTTGGCCAGCGCAAGCTGAAGCTGCAGGAAGACATTGACCTGGCCAAGGCAAACCTGAGGGCCCTGCTGACAAAGATGCAGGATTTGCAGACCTCCATCCAGGAGGCACAGACTGAGGTCAATAAAGCCACTCAGGAGTATGAAACCAAGGTTCTCACGCAGTGCACTGAAGAGGCTAATCATGGAGTCGAGTCTGTGTTGCAGGCCCTGGGGATTCAGGAAGAGGCCCTTACGGAGGCCCAAAAGCGCAGTCTCGAAGCTCTCAAGAGGGAAAACGCCGACGAAGCCAAGCGCCGCAAGACCCAGCAGCAGGAGCAATTCCCGCCGGGATTGACTCCTCAGCTGCGCTCGGCGGCCCCTGCCACTGAGGCCAACAAGGAAGCCGAAGACGCCAAAGGGCCGCCGAGCCAGCCGATCAAGGAGCGCAGCCGGTCGCCCAAGCGTGCAGGCGACAAATCCGATGATATCTAGGGTCTAGGTGGGGGGTTGCGCAAGGGTTCCGGGTTTTGCCTTCCGGTTCTTTCTCTGAGTGAGGTTTTGCGTGACTTGGAAGTTTCGGAGCCTAGCGCAAGCCCTGACGCGTCACCCGCACCCTTTTTCAAGTGCTGGTACTGTGGCCTCCCGTTCGTGCCAACAGCCGTGGGAGTCCAGATTTGCAGCTGCAGTGCCGGAATCCATGTTCTTTCTTCACCAGTTGAGACTCAGGCCAGCATTTGTCGTGCTGACGTGAGCCTGGTCGGGGCCTCACCTCAGGGTTCGAGGCTCCAGCCGACTTTGTCAGACCAGCCAGAACAGCTAGCTGAGGGGTTTGCTTATCCCAAGTTGTGGGACGACCCGTGTGCCTCCCCTCTAGCTGCCCACTGACTGGACCAAAATTTTTCCACTCTGCCATGTTATATGAGCAGGCTGATTGCAAGTCACATGAACCAAAGGACTCCAAGAAACCTTTGGTGTGTCGGGGACCGATCATGCCCTTTCTGGAGCGGCACGGTTCCCACTATGATTCCGTCACACAGCCAACGCAGCCGGCTGAATTGTCCGCTTCATCCCCAGAATCCACAATTTCGCCGAGCCCCTTTGAAGGTTTCCAGGGTGAGCAGGGGTCCGGTCGGCCGGGCTGGGGCTCCATGCTCAACTTGAGTGCTTACAAAGCCCTACATCCTGCCTGGAACCAGGAGCCTGACCTTTGCGCCTCGCCGAAGGGCTTGAGGAGCAATGTCAGGAGGGCACTTTAGAATACTGGGTCCTTTTTAAGTCTTTGGAGGCCACTGAGACCCAGGATCAGCCTTGAGACCTGGGCCCGCATCGCTCGTGCTTCTGAGGACTTAGTTCACTCCCTATCACCAGGTCAGCCTCGTGCCTTCAAGGGCCTTTCATGCTGAATCGGTGGCCCTCGCCAAGGCAGGCTACCATGTCCATGGCCAACACGCTCCTGTTCGCAAGCGGGAGATTGGGGGTGTGATGGTTTGTGTTAAGTCGCACTTGCAGGCTAGGCACGTTCACACCTTCCAGGATCCTGATACGGGCTGTGGTTTCGTCGCTGTCGCTATTCGGGTGACGGGTTTCGACTTAGCCCTCTTCTCGCTGTATCTTGAGTCAGGCAGCACTTTTGACGGCCGGGCCAATACCTTGGTCCTGTCCAATATGTATGCAGTGATTGCCTCGCTTAAGTGCCCGTGGTGCGTTCCTCGCCACCAGGCTTGAGGACCTCACAAAGGGTCGGCTACTTGGTACAGGGATGCCTACTGCAGGCGCGCAGCCGAGCTGGACTATGCATTGGTCCACCCCCGCTTGGCCTCGCACCTCTCGCTTGAGCTTGCTTGGGATGTTCCTTTTAAGCCCCACGCGGCTCTAATGCGCACTCTTCCCCTTAAGTCTTTACAGGATCTCCAGCCAAACTTGCGAGCCATCACTGACTCTTTTGACCCTATTCTGGATGATCAGCGCAATTTGCAACCCCCGGTGATTTCACCGCAGAGGGTCACTCTCTTGGAAATCGAGGCTTGTGACCCCGTGTCCCTCGCCTTTGCAGAGTTCTCTGCCACCGCTGAGGCCTCAGGTTTGCTGGGTAAGACCACGGGCATGGGGGTCAATTTGCCGACGGTTCGCCAGCCGGCCGTGTCGCAACCCCCAAATAATTACCAGTGGTTTGGTTACGAGCACTCTGTCTGGTCTCAGCTTGCAGGCAGGTTCAAGGCTGGGGGGCCGCAAAATGAAATTCTTTCTCTGCTTTCTAAGCTCGGTCCCGAGCATCAGCAATGGGCAGACGAAGCCCGGGACACTGCTTCTAATCATCGTGGCGTCGCGGCCCTGAGGTCTCACGCCGAGGCACAGGCCAAACTTGCTAAGACTGCCCAGCATGGGGAGCAGGCGGAGTCTTACCAACAATGGTTGTTTGGCGCCTTGTCGGCAGGCATGGGGCCGGTTTACCGCGCTCTTAAAAGCCACGAACAGACTCTTGCCCGTCCTTTTCGGGATCAGTCGGCCCTTGCCCGGGCTTACTGTCGCATGGAGTTCTGGAGCCGCATCTGGGATGCGTCAATTGTCCCGCCCCAGGTTCACCTGTCAGAGCGCCTCGCCTTAAGGGCTGAGGCCCTGCAGCAGGCACAGGACCTTTCACCGTTGTCCTGGGAGCAAGTCAAGACAGCGTGCCTGGCCACAGGCAACAAGAAGGGAGGCCTTGATGGTTGGTCGTATAAGGCTTTGCGAAAACTCCCTGACTTTTGCTACCGACAGCTTGCTGGGCTTTTTCGCCTTGTTGAGACTGACCTTAATTTGCCTCTTCAGATGCTTACGGTGCAGGTCGCCCTTCTAGCAAAAACCCCAGAGAAAGAGCGTCCCATATCACTCACGTCGGTACTCTGGCGAGTGTACAGCAAGCTGAGACGCCCGCTCCTAGAGAGCTGGTTAAGGGAGTACGCTGCCTTTGCACCTTTCGACTCCGCCACCCCAGGACACACGTCCCTTGACCCAGCGCTCTCTCGCTTGATCAAGGCAGAAGACCATAAATTTCGCAAAGTTACTTTCATAACTTTGTTCGTTGATCTTGAAGGATTCTATGATGGGGTAGATTTTTCTCCACTCATTTCACAGGGCAAAGCTTTGTCATTTCCACCTTTGCTTTTGGAGCTTAGTCTTCAGCTATACAATGGGCCTCGTTGTCTCCATGGCGAGGGGGTCAGCACTGTTGCTTTGTGGCCTAAAAGGGGCATCCTTCAGGGGTGCCCGTACGCACCCACGGTTGCAAAACTCACCACTCATGCTCCGCTGCAGGGCATTTCCAAGCACCGGGGTGTAAGTCATGCTGATTTATGGCTTGATGACATCAGTGTTGATGTGTCTCATGCTGACCCGGAGGTTGCGGCCTCTCTTGCCCTGTCGGCCTCCAGGAAATTGGAGGACCTACTTTCTGTTGAGAAGCTTCGCATCAACAAAACCAAGACCAAATTTGTTGTCAATAGTGCCAAAGCGGCCAAAGCACTCAACAGTATGCGTGTTGAAGGCGATCCTCAGGTTGCCGACTTGGTTCGGGACCTTGGAATCGACTCGGCAGGTGCTAAACGCCGAAGGGTCAGGAATGCTTTGAAACGCTTCAAGATCGGTCGCGCCCGCAACCAGAAACTTCACCAACTTGGCACGGGCGGCAAAGCCCATAGGTTGTACGCCACCTCCATTCTTACGGCTGAGATCTATGGTTGCCAGGGACAGGGCCTGTCTCCCAAAAGGCTCAAGGTCGTTCGCGCCTCCATTTCCCGACATGTTGGGCGGTCTAAGTGGGGTTCCGTAGACGTGTCTTTGGACTGTATGTCCTTCCGCTGCCAAGACCCTTTGTTAACCGTTGTTCTTGCACAGGCTGACGCCTTGTACAAAATGTTTGGCCCCTCCACGGCACAGGGCTGGGTAATCTTAGCCCGCACATGGAAGGTGGCCTGGACTCGCCAAGAGGCGGCCGTGCACGGCTGGAAGTGTGTTGCAGGCCCGGTTGCTGCCATGGTTCAGTACTGTATAGATTTGCGCATCAATGTCAGTGATCCTCTGCGCTGGGTTCATAGCAGCGGGGTTCTTCAGTTAGATGTCGCCAACCCAGGCCTTTTCCTGTCTGTTCGCCGCTTTCTTACTCAGGTTGTTGCACTTGAAAGGGCGTCACGTTTCGGTGCAGTTCCTACGGCCCAAGGTGCTCAGAAGGGAGTCGACTGGTCAGTCCACCGAAAGCTCTTGAAGGTTTCCAAGCCTTCATCCCCGCGATCGGCATTTCACGCCGTTTGGCAGGGCCGCACCTTGCACTCTGGGAATGGGGGGTTTTCGCACTGCGCTTGCGGGGCTGAGAATACTTTGCACCATGTTTACTATGAGTGCCCGCTTGCGCCTGCTAAGTTAAGCCCGGCCCTCCGTAGTTTTCAGCGCAAACACCCAGACCCTTGCTTCTGGCTACGAGGCATGGTACCAAAGGCTTGGACGACTCCACTGGTCTCAGCCTCAGCCTTGGAAACCAAGGTGACAGGGTTGTTTTGTCACCAGCCGGTTGATGCCACAGGGCTCCTCATAGGTACCGATGCTAGTGGAGGTCCCAATACCCACGACCCTCGCCTTAGGGCTGTAGGGTGGTCGGTAGTGCTTTGCGAACTCCGCGCGGATGGCCTCATTGAACATGGGACCATCTCAGGCCTGCTTCCGCCTTCCGCCAGGCAGCACGGTGCCCCAGGGTGAATCCCTAGCCATCATAGAAGCCCTCAAGGCCACTACTGGTAGCTTCGACCTCACCGGTGATTGCAAACCGGCCCTCAAAGCCCTTGCTGCCAGAGCTCTTACCAAAAAACATATCCCTGAATGGGGCTCAGTCTGGCAGGAGCGAGCAAGGGCTCAACCGCACTGGGTTAGGAGCCACTGCACTGTTGAGGCCTTTGAGGCTGAATTTCCTGGCCAGCTCTGGCGCCGCGAGCTCAATGCCAAAGCTGACACCCTCGCAGGGAGCCGAGCTGCGGCCGCGTGCACTCCGCACTTTGTTCGCAAAGTTAAGGAGACCGGGTCACCCGGGAGCTTAACTGTTTTCTCGCCTCTAGGGCTGAGAAGCTGATTAAGGAGAAAACCCAGGGTTTTGTTCCCCGTGCAGCTAGAGATTCCTTAAGTCAGATTGAAAAACCCAAGTCGCAATCTACAGCTCTGTCTGCAAGTAAGAAAGTCGCTTTGCCCAACAAAAAACAGCGCCTTAAGCAGATGCTGGAATCTCCGGACCCGGCACTGGGTCACGTTTGGCGGGATTGTGAGACCAAGGCGAGCAATAATTTTGCGATCCAGTGTACGGTTTGCAGCCTTTATGTTGAACAATGCAACTCACTGGCGGTTTTCGATCGCAAGGTCTCCAACCCCTGCCGGGACATTGCTGCAGCGGTGCCGTCGGGTTGGAACATCCATTCTAGCCATGACATGCATAATAAGGGTTCCCATTTCTTGTGCTCAAAATGCTTGGCTTGCATTAAACTTGGGGCTGCGTCGCCCTCTGCCATTCTCCAGGCTGCGTGCAAAGGCCTAGGCCGTAAGGTTAATAGTGGCACCAAGGCTCGCGCTATTGTTCAGGTCGAAGGAGCCTCAAGTCGTTCCATTGCAAGTGCCTTTCAGGCTGCCAGTGCCAGCACCTCTGCGCCAGCGGTCGGCGCGGCTGCTTCGCCAACGATGAGCCCCCCGAGCGCCGCTTCCAAGGCAGCTGGGCAGGGCATTTCAGACAGTTCACCAGTGACACCTGCAAGTAACTTCTTTGCTGCTGTTGGTACCGCTTTGCCAAAGCCCTCTCCGAAGCCCCCCCCGCGTCCGAAGCCCAAGCCTAAGGCCAAGGTTAAAGACATGATGCAACCTGCTCTGAAGTTTCCGGCTCACAGGGGGCAGGCTCGTGGGACCTCGCCTTAGGGCTGAGGTCCCGCCATGCCGCCGAAGACTCCGGGCCGGCAACTGCCGACCCAGCTCGCGCGGGAACAGGCGGGACTAGCTTGGAAGTCTTCTGGGAGTTTGGAGAGACAAAGGGCACGTAAATAGAACAAGCGGAAGAAGGCCAAAGGTCTGGCCCTTAGGCAGATACCACAGCCGCGGGAAGAACCTTTGGACGAGGAATCCTCCAGTGAAGTGGAGGTGCTTGGGGCAGTCGTCTTCAGGACTGAGGCTCGGAGGTGCCCGCAGGGGGCCTCGCCTCCAGGGCTGAGGCCCCCACCGGCACCCAGACGACAGCCAACAGATGCTCAGCCAGGCCCAGGGGAGAAAAGGAAGGAAGTTTCCCCGGTGAGGGAGCGTACGTCGGAGGTGGATAGTGCCCCGCCTTCTTGGAGGTCCTCAGATGACCATTCTGATCAGGACTGTCGAGTTTGATCCGTCGAGCCTTGAACCCAGGCCCTTTGACTACGCTCCGGTTCCAAGGGACCAGACTCTGAGGGTCGTGGGGTTGGGGCCTGCACAGCCCAACCAGAAGCGCCCCACGACTTTGTGGCACTACATGCCAAAGGAGCTCCTCTTCATTTTTGATCTGGGGGGCGACTGTCAACGCAAGGCTACGTGGTCACCAAGGCTGGGAAAAGGAAAGGACAGACTGGTGTACGTGGACCCAGTCAGCCCAGATCATGTTCTCAAAATGGCCTATCCTGATGGTCATGGACAGGAAGTGGCTATCTCCTCTCGTTTCCCCGCGCTTTTCCCGAGGGTGGAAGATATGGGCTATGTTCACATAAAGCTGAACTGGCTGGACAGTGTCGACCATTGCAGGCTCCACTGCCTGCGATCCCAGAGGGTCACTCCTTTGATGGAGTACTTGGGTGGTGCGCCGGCCTCCTTGGACCTGATCTACACCTTGTTTTATCTGGTGGCGTACTGATCTCAGACCTTCTCAGTTAAGGACCTGGGCTCTTACAACTGGGCGGTTTTCCCTCGTCGTGACAGTGAGGCACCCTACGTGTGCTTCGTGGACGCTGCAGACTGGGTGCCGCTTTCTCCGGACCAGAGAGCAGTGTGGCCTAACCGCTACAAAGCTCAGGGTTTGTGGGCCCTGGTGAGGCACGCCCAACCAGAGAGTGTGGAGGCTCTACAACAGCTCACCAACAATGCGTCTCCCACCTATGTCATGGAGTCGCTTCGGACCCTGATCTCGCCGGAGTACCAGGTTCCCCTGAAGAGCCGGGGTCTCTGGACTTTCTGAGTGCAGGCTACCTCGCCCTTGGGCTGAGGTTCCTGCACTTGGGACAAATAAGAGCATGCAGCCCTCAAGGAGACCTCGCCTTAGTGCTGAGGACCTGTTTGTTGCCACTAGGCCTGCTGTAGTACTGTTGCACCTTTTGAGCAAAGCTCCCGTCTGCTGCAGACTGGCTGGAGGGACCTCGCCTTAGGGCTGAGGTCCCGACAGCAAGGCAACAAGCAGTGCCAAAAGGGTTGACACCTTTACCTGTGACTGCTTCAAGCCTGAATGGGAGTTACCGTCAAGCCAGCCTGCGCACAGGTCGCCCGGCCTGCCACCAGCTTGCCACCGGCCTACAGCCGGGCCGACCAGGCTAGCAGGCCAGTTCGCTTAGAGGGGGATGCTAGGGACCTCGCTTTTGGGCTGAGGACCCAGCATTGCTCTCACCCTCTTGTGAGTGAGTTTTGCCAAGCAGTTTTGAGTGAAGTTTTGCTTTCAGCGTGCCCTGTACCTCGCCTTTGGGCTGAGGTTAAGGGTACAGCTGAGCTGAGGGTTGAGTGTGTTGCTCCCCGGGGTAGTTGAGGAGTCGGTACTTTCTGAAGGGTTACTCCCTGCTTACAGAAGGTGCCGACCTGTTTTGTTAGCTGGCTCTGGCCAAGCTGCTAACCTCGCCTTAGGGCTGAGGATACAGCTCACTAGTGGTCGAGCCTGAAGCTCCCCAGACAGTTAGCTGTAGCTGTCGGTGCCTTAGGGCTGAGGGCTCGCTCCTGGCCTGTACAGAAGGTGCTGCCACTTGAAGAAGCCTCTACCCCTAGTCTGTGCAGGACTGGGTTGTGCAAACCTTAATTATGTGCACGTTTTTAGGTTTCTCTGGAGTGGCCTCTGGCCGTGGACTTTCGCGCCACTGGAATGAACATGGCAAGACATGACATATTCAGCACATGACTATGTATGGTCTTAGGATGGTGTTCGCTACCCTTCCCCCCCTTCGAGTAGACGAGCACGACTTCTGACTCTGTGGCAGCCCCCCTTCTCTGTCGCTGTCGTCAGTCCAAAAGCTTGCCGGCGCCTTTCTCCGGCTGTGCAGTGGGCTGAGCGGGCGATGGCGGCCCGTTCGTCTGTAGTACTCCTGCTCTGCCCTCACTTGTTCATCCAACCACGGGCCTCTGCTAACTCGTGAGCGGTAGGAGTTTCTTCAGTCGGAGTAATCAGTGGCCGGCTTTGTGGTTTTTCCTGACTACGGCACAGAACTACTCGGTATGTCCCAGGTTTTCATGTAGCAAGCCCCACCCTTTACGCTAAACCCCCACCTCCCGGCCTCTTCCCCGCGCCCCTAGGCAACCACACCATCTAGCCTAGGCACCTGGTTGCGGCGCTTGCATGCACTGCCTGCGACGAGTCTCTGTATTAGGGTCAGGGAAAACTGCTTGTGCCCCCTAGAGTCCATAACACAGCAGCTGTAAGATGCCGGTTCAATGATCCTCCTTGCTTATGAGCTCAAAACGGGAGCGAGGCAAAGAATTAAGAATGAGGTAGGCGGATCAGACATCGTCGTTTAGCGACGGAGTGACAAAGAATTGCAGGCAAATGGAAAGAAACTCGTCAGGTTGTGACGGCATTTGCAATGAGGCATTTCCCCCAAAGGGAGGTTATGGCAAAGTCTGCATGTGCAATCCCCCGGTTTGAGGATTCGAAACTTGGGGATGTGAGGTGTTCCTTGTAAACACAACAACGAACAGAGGTAAGGCAAACCCAAGAACACAGCGATCACACTTCACGGTCCCGTCCAAAAACCTTTTTACACGCACTCCCCTCACTGGTCCTCCCACGTGGTGTTGACCTTGGCCGGCTTGGTCGTCGGGAGTCTCGAGCCTCGTTTCCGCGTCTGCCCCTGTCTTCCCCTCTATGGGATTTCGTGAGGAGCTCGTCATCGAAGGAAGCCGCCCGGGCCAATATCACGACCTTTAAGTAGGATTCTTCCCCCGCCCAGTCGTCGGGTAGGAGAGGAACGGTGTGGCCTGTAAGGCACAAGGTGGGAGACGAAGGTCTTGCGGTCAGCGCCCCCGTACAAAGGAGTAGTGTCACGTTCTTGCCGACGTTCTGTATGGCTCAAGGCACCCTTCCCTTCGGAAGCTAGTTACAGGCGAGAGGCGGGGCTCCGGCCCCTTCAAAGGCACAGTAAGAAGGGGCCTTCCCCCGCAACCGCCCTCTTGAGCTGTCGAGGCCACGGCATCTTCGAAGTCGGCGTAAGCACCTTGAGGCCTCTCTCTCTCTCTCTCTCTCTTTTTCTTTCTGCACGGCGTAGGGGTCGTCTAGCGGCCCTCAGGCCTTCGGCCCGCCCAGCCCCCACATTGTGTTAGTGAGCGGCTGGCCTTGGGGTCCTTCCTGAGCGCTGCACTGTACTACTTGGTGTGTCCAATGTTCTCCTGTAGCAAGCCCCGTCCCGTACAGAAAACCCCCGCGTCCCGACCTCGTCCGCAGGTTGTCCTCCTTGTTGGAGGTGCGTTGTAAAAGCAAAAAAGGCGCAGCTAGAAGCCTGTGGGGCGGCCTGTCCTAATGAGTTCACAAGCAAGCCTAAGCTGAAGGCTGGTGTTGCCGCCCTCCCCCGGGCTCTGTTCTGCTCCTACGCCTGTGAGACTACTCCGGGGTCCACCGCTGGGGCCTCATGCACAACGGAGCTGGATCCTACCACATGTGTAGCTGGAGAACCGCTATCCTAATCATGCAGGGTATCAAGGCTGGAGTTCCCCCGTTTGCAGACTGCCTTCCCTCTTGGGAAGGTTGCTCAAAAGCAACAAGCGTACTTGGGGCCGGTGGGGTGGTTAGTGTCACGACTCTCGAAAGCAAGCTTCCTCTCTCGGTTCCCAGGCCTCTCTCTTGTCTCTCTCCCTCCCTCGCCGAACTCATAATATGCTCACTCGCGTGCTCGCTCGCGCGCACTCCCGTTCTCACTCCTTGACTCACTCACGCACAACAAAAAAGCAGAACGAAGCTTTCGCTGCTCAACTCGGCTTGCAGACCAACGCAGTCGAAAGGAGCAGCCTGAATCCTAAGCCTAAGTCCGATGCATTTGTACGCATTCTGCGAATGTCTGACAAATCCTCTTCGAAGGGCTCATCAATAGCATGGCCTTAGGATGTCAGGACATCGATTCCACACCAAAAACTCGTCCAACTGCAGCGGCAATGTACGAAGGCTTCCGATATGGCATATCGCAGCATGTAACGGCGGCTTCTTGCGCGGCTACAGTCTCAGTTCAGCACCTGCTGCATCGAGCAAGTAGTAAGTGTGCTTGTACTCCGCCACGCTGTGTTGGCTGAACCTGTCGAAGAAGCTACTGCCGACATCAACAGACAGAAGGAAGATGAGGACCAAGGCAGATGAAAGAAAAAACGTTGTTTTAGTGACACCGGTGTACTGTTTACAAAACTTTGATCCACTCTGCATCCCAAATATATCGCAGGTAATTCGCTTACACTTGTTTCCACATCTTATGGCTTTTGCACATCAGTGAAGAGCGAGCAAGCCTTGTCATGTCGTGGGTTGTGGTCCTGATTGTGTCCACGGATCTGATGTTGTCCAGGTCGCGAACCTGCGCAAAACCCAGCCGATCAGCCAAGTTTGGATGTACATCCGCTTTACGAGAATTGGAATAGACAGTAGAGCCAGAGCATCATTTGATGCAGTCGCAAAAAGACTGGCTGCCCTCTCGAACGTTCACGGACACTCTATCCGGGACCAACCGAAGTTTATGAATAGACTCCGGCCTCTATTGGTTCGCCAAATTCGACGAGCAACCACGCTGGGGTCTCTCGGTCGATGTTGTTATGATTCACAGTTTTCAGCTGGAAACGCTTGATCCTCTCTGACCTGCGTCGCATCTCGGATTTCTGGGCGTCTGCAACGGTGAACATCCATGCCCTCTCGCAAGCAGACGAGGAAAGGACGGATCACGTGCCCAGTCGATGACGTTCATGGCACTCATGGTGATCTCGGCAAAAAAATGCAGAACTTTTGAAACAACAAAAGACTCACAAATGATGATGGAAACACTGTCAGGAACTGGCAGTGCACAGCTCCTCGGACCCGACGACATTCAGACACAGGACAGTGATCCGAACCTCAATGGGGTCAGTGCCAGAATGTGCCAGAAAGAGTCTGATGGACAAATGCGGAATCTGAGCAAGGCACATTCTCTTCCAAGAAACAGTGCCGGACTCGAACGGTCAGCACTTCCGGGAAGTGAATGACCTGCAGTGGAAGCAACTTGACAAAAGCAAGCCATAGATGCGCCACATGCAGGCATGAGACGGATTCCGAAGATAAGAGAAAACGTCGCCTTGGCAAGCCTATCCTCAGCGACTGAAGTCCTCATCGCCGGATTGGACTCGGATGCCACGAAGTGGGGTAGCAGCAGAACTGCGAACAGCAGGTCATGACTAGGACAATGGCTAACAGTTTAAAGAAACCCTCTGAAAGTTCAGACAAGAGTCCGAGCATTCCACGGATAAGAAAATGTCTTCACGACCGTCCTGGCACATTGCCGAATAAATCCGAACGGAACAGGGTTGAGTCATGGTTTGCGCGTTTCGTGGTCCAGCCTTGCCTGCTGTACACATGTTGATCATGTTGCGTTGATCCTGTACCGTCCGGTCAGCGTGCCTTTAAATCCATCGTGCTTGCAGTAGCGCGTGCCACTAGCAGTTATGTGTCCAGGCATACACAGAGGAAGAATCTACCTCGCAGCCGCACTATATACAACTTAAGCTCTTGTATCAGCACGGTCTTTCTGTGTCAACGGAACTGGACATACAAATCGGCCCAACATGGCGGCTTGACAAATGGGAGATCGCCCACTACCAAGTTCCTCAATTCGACCTCGTCTTGCAAGACAGACCAGCCAAGCACAGGAATCAAAATAGAGCAAGAAAGAGTGAGGACTGAAAACATTGGTGGAGAACCTCCCTATAACTATCAGTGTCAGTATTGTGTGAGAAAAGCCGAAAAACCCGAACGAATCGCAACCGCGTGTAACGTCAAGCAGCGACACTGAGGCCAGAACCGTGTAATTGGACAAACCCATTTGTTTTCCGACCATCCGGACGAGGTTCTGCCTGGTGCGTCTTACGTTTGCACAACTCGTCCCGATGCCGAGCAGGGCATTCGCTTGAACCTAGAAACACAGCTCCCTGTCGATTCGTATTGAAGTGTTCGAAAGCACAACCTGTACAGGTAATGGGACGACTGAACCACTCCGTTGCTCTTTGAAATGCTTGCTTTGATTTTTCCTGTCCAGGAACATCTGCAACTATGGCCGCGTGGAAATTCTCCCCTGGACTCACGTTGTTCACATTGTTATTCACAATTCGCCTAACTTGCCGCAACCTGTTATTTACAGCACATCTTGCAAATCCGGTCTCCGCATCCTATGGTTTACACAGGATGCTCGCTGCGCGAGCCCAACTTAGAATGTGCTCAGGCCGAAGCTCTACATTCCAGCAACTGCAGTTCTTCAAAAGCTTGAACTGATGTGAAAATGTTGTCACTTACAACATAGTCGCATATTTACACGCGAACATGTTTCCAGCTGTTCATGCTCATCATACTTCTTACTGGTAAGCATTCTTAAACACGCCCCTCAATGCCCCTCATTTGGCGATTCCCGGGTCGTCACATATCTGAAACACAACCGCTCATTTCGTGAAGGGCGGACAGGAGAAAAGCGGAGCAGGACGGGACCTCAAGGATGAGGATGGAAAAAGCAAGTGAAGCTGACAAGCAGGAAAAAAGCGGAGGAGCATAAGAGCGAAACACAAAGCAGAGGAACGCAAAGCGGAAACGCCGAAAAACGGAAAGCATAAAAGCAAAAGCAGAAGCAACAACAAGCAGAAAACGAGAGGCCAACACGGGCAGAAAGCAGAAGGAACAGCGGAAAAGCGGAGGAACAGAGAAGCGAAGCAAATAAAACGAGAAGCGAAAAAGCCCTGAAGCAGAAAAGCAAAAGCACAAACACGCAGAAGACTACAAGCAAGCAAAATCAGCACATAGAACGGGAAAACAGGAGCTAAGCATAGAACACCACAAATGCCAAAACAACAACTTAGAAAAAAAGGTTCCGCAACGACTTTATGCAAACTACATACGACTAGCTTGGGAGGGCATGAGAGAGCACCTGCTGAGTGCGCGGCGCCAAGCACACCCTTGCTTCTACGGAAGCAGAAGTTGTCGTTTTTGCAGCGTGACGGAAGGATCAAAGTTGTTCACATGAACCCAAGAGTTCTCCAAGAAGGCCTCATGACATGCTTGCGAATAGAACAGACCGACCCGCGGCCACTGACTTCAAAACTGCTTAGAGCGAACCCGGCTGCGCTACAGGTGCTCTGTTGACTAGAACAGCGTTGGGTGAATTCAGCGGCCGCCTCCGCCATCTTGCTGGACAACATGGAAACATCGTGAAACAGCCGGTCCACTCGCCAGTGCACAGACCACCTGAGCTCCATTTTGGTGAGAGGCTTTTGCGTTCATTGCAGTCCTGATACGGCGTACCTCAGAACTTCATCAGTGCTGTGCGCCCGGCAGCACTGAAAGCAGCAGCACCATACGCAATCCAGAAAGGAACCGTGGAGCTTGGTGTCACCAGTGAGAGCCATCATTATGTTGGCGCGGTACCTGCAGGAAGGTATGGCAAGAATGCATCCCTTAAAAACCCAGGACTAGAAATGTCTCGTCGCACGTCCATATGAACACCAGCGCAATGACGATTGCCAAGGTGACGAGCAGCTCTTCGGTGAGTCTAATCGGTATGTCAACGATATCGACCTTGCATGCAATCGGAGTGCCTCAGAAAGCTAAATGAGCTAAAACACCAGTTGTCAAATATCGTTCATCTACCTGTCTCTGGTTAAGGCACAAGTCTGCGCTGGTCGCACACTGATGGATGCTGAAACACTGGACAAGCACGGCCCATTGCTCGTCTTCTGTTCCTTGCAAAATGGGAAGTTCCGTGCGGCCAGGACAACCATGGCGACCAAGACCACCAGGACCACCGGGATCACCACGACCAGGACGACAACGACCAACGGACCATGAAGCCGGAGGCAGCACGGAAGCCATCACATTCAAAATCGCTCACCCCTATGTCGGCGGGATTAGGAGTCGACACGAAATGCCTCGTGAAGAGTCTCATAGCGTGGCCATGCTAAAGCTTGAGACGTCAGATTGTTTTTGATGGCAGCAAAATGCGTGTGCGGGGCTGTGGCGAGAGCACTTTGCTCACCTTCCCACCCCAACCAAAGTGCGCACAAAACTCTGCCGGTAGCGTCAATTTAGGAGGAGGAGGAAACGAGTGGAAATGGTTCACAGATGAGGCTCTTGCCTTGCAGACACGGTACTGGGTACAGAAAACAACATGAGCCCACACCATGGGTTACACCGCCGCGCGAGCCGCCCCGTCCGGCGGGTGTGCCTGCCAGCCAGGCCTCGCGCCACCGCCCTTCAGTCTGAATGCAAGAACCTCACTGAGTTAGTTACCACACTGTTTGGAAAAAATACTCACACGCACACACACAAAAAAAAACATCACACAACCATAAATAGCCATCGGACCCACTGAGATCAGGATCGCGCATCCTTCATTTTCTTCCAAATCGCTTCGTCTGCTCGATGGCCCTTCAGGTCGTTGGATCGAGCGGGCCAGAACTGTATACAAGTTCAGAGCCCGCACCACCTTCAGAAATATCCACGGGCGGAGTGGGTGGGAATAAAAATGTCAGGCCAGAGAGCTGAGCAATGCAGCTGCAATGGCAGATATGGTTACAAGTGCACATGTCCCTACCCAACCAGCCATGCATGTGCATCTTCATAACCATCGGACTCACTGAGATCAGGATCGCGCATCCTTCATTTTCTTCCAAACCGCTTCGTCTGCTCGACGGCCCTTCAGGTCGTTGGATCGAGCGGGCCAGATCTGTATGGCACATCAACAAGTTCAGAGCCCACACCACCTTCTGACATATCCAAAGCAGCATTCCAACGGAAAAAGGGATCGATGTTATGGAAGTCCTGCCACGGAAGGCAAGGATACTCTGCCATTCGCCACCTTTGGGCCTTTGTCCAAGCATCGTGAAGTCCCGCACGGCTCAATCGGCTCAATCCATCCGAATGATAATCATTGGATGGAATGTACTCAATCCAAATGCGGCATCCAAGCTTATGATCCTTGCGCAGTCCTCGGAAACGGAAAAGGAACCCCCACATCACGGCACCACCAATTCATTGCAGCGTATGCTCCTGAGGCGGCGCGGTCCCGTTACGACTAATGGATTGGAAATAGCAGGACGTTGTAATTGCAAACGGCTTCCAGACGAGCTGATCAACGTTCTTGGCATGCCAATCAACCCAGCGAGGCATGGCCGGGCTGTGACTGATGAGCCTGTCATGACTGACGGCCTGAAACTTACGATCACGCAACGGTCTAGCCTCCGCTTGCTGCAGGCAGGATCAAGTCTGCCCCAAAAACCATGTTTAACATGATCCACACAAGACAGACACTTGAAACATAGCCAGCAAACATCCTGATCGCCGGTCCGCCTTAGGAGCTGCAATACTCGCAGACGACTGCACAACAGCCTCCGTGAAATTACGCGTCCTTAAACTTGCCCATGAAACAGCCGTCCTTTCGGTCTAGCACCCAGCAATAATGGTTGTTTAGCCACATCATCAATGGGTCGCTTATCACATGCAAAAGGAGCCTGATGTTGCTGCTCCCGAACTCGCATCTGAACTTTAGCAATGTTCCAAGCGGTTGTAACCTGTCGCAAAAGCTCTGCATCCGAAGAGGTGTCCAGCAGGGCAAACTCATCGACATAATAATTAGCAAAATCAGAATCATCTGTGATGCCAGCACTCGAAGCGCCTCGCAATTTGCCTCAGTCAGAGAAGCCTGAACCACTGACGAGAAGGCCATGGCGAGCCTGGCTTGCGTAATAAAAAAAAGTTCAGGCCACCGAGCTGAGCAAAGCAGCTGCAATGGCATACATGGTTACAAGTGCACGTGTCCCTACCCAACCAGCCATGCATGTGCATCTAAACCAACAGCCAAACGCAGAAAGAAAACAAAGACTCAGGCACGGAAAGATCTGGGGATCTGTTTTGAAGAATGTGCTTCGCTATTTTTGCTTTGAGCGCTTCGATTGGGGGAGAGGGCGAGAGGGGAGGGGCCGGGGCGGCATGATGCTTTTTGAAGGTCACCGTGCTGCGACTGCTTGCCGTTAAGCTTCTGTCAGAACTGCAGGGCTCGTGAAGCTCCCGGTACTCTGTACAGCAAAGCGGCTCCGATCCGTTATCGTGTTCTGTGCCTCTTTTCTGGGCCGACACCGGGGTCTCGGGTGTCGGTTCAAGCTTTTTCAATCCGCCGAGGCCACAGGCCCAGGCGTCTATCCTCTCCCTGCAGTTCAATTGTTTGGAGACACCCTGTTTTTGCGTTCGTTTGCCACCCCCTTGTCCGGCTTGCTTTCATTTTACCTGATTTGTCGGCCTCCCAGGCCCCCCTCCCCCCCCCAACCCCACCCCCTCCCCCCCTCCCCCCTCCCCAGGCAGGAAGATGGCGCCCCCACTTGGTGTAAAGGTTGGGTTGAGAGGCCCCCTCTAGCATGTATACAACATCGACTGCCCTCGCCCTGCCGCTAAAGAGCCGAGGCGGGCGGCGTAGCGTTAAAATTAAAGGTTTCATGTTGTCTATGCCCACAGGCTACACCAGATGACGACGCATTTAAGCTCGTGGTGCCGCTTGCTGCAGGCGCTTCGTCGACACTTTGAAGTTTCGCATGCAAGTCATCAGGTCAGAGATGTCCTCAGCAGAAAACCCCGATGCTTAAAAGCTCTGGGATGTCTCGATTCCAAGCGGAAGCCATTAGACGGTTCCTCCCGAGCGGTCTGCGTCAAGATGGTCTTCGACGGGTCTGGCACCAAACACCAGGAGCTCTTCCAGACAGACGAGAGACATAAACCGGCACAAACATTCAACTTCTGTCGCGTGTCAACTTGGTTCCGGGATGACGAGTACTTCTCGATTTTGTTGGAACCGTACGAAAGCCGATGTTTTCTTACAGCAAGTCCCGGCAAGCTCGACAGCATGTGAAACCACAACATGTGGAAAGAGCGAGCTTGACAAGACAAGGCTGGAGGATGTTCGACGCTTCTTCTTCCACACGGGAATTCTGTCAGCGTTCGGTTCAAAAAGATGCAGGTGCTACTAGCATGCCCGAATGCACCCGACGTCGCAGTTCCAGAGAAGTGCGCGCGCTGCGCTTTGGCAAATATCATCTTGACCACGCTACCCCTACCTCAAAAACCCATCGAGAAGTTCTGCTGGCACAGCATTGGTGTTAGGCTTCAGGCTGCCCCCATGGTCGCCACTTCTGCGCCGCACGACAAAGGTCACACCGGAAGGATTATCAAAGGCGCTGCTCAGAAAGATGCAGTGCCTGCGCTTTCAAGTGGCTGATTTTTGTTAATTAGTATCTTGACTACTAGATGCTTACGCCATACTCAAGCCGTATGCTGAGCCAAGCAGGAAATGGCACATGCATGCAAGGATATGCAAGGTCTGCCTCAAATTAACTCGTACATGACCGATTCGCGGTTGCGACCTTGGCAAAGGACGCAGTCTTCTGCTCAGCCGCAATAGCTTCCAACACCTGGAGTGCGAAGTATCGGACATGGACATCCGCCACAGGACAGCAAGGTGCAATCGCCTTGGTCAGGTGCACGCTGGGCGCGTGCCAAGGCGCCCACAGCAAGAGCGTGGTGAGCCCTTTATGGCTGCCGCACAGCGCCTTGCCAAGAGTCTGTGCACGTGACGAGAGGTTTCAGATTTAGTGAAAGGGGGGCAGGCCGCAGACTGGGGATTTCATGTGCAGATATGTGCAGGGTGAACGTGTCCGATGGACGACCTGACCTGGTTATAGAGCTCTAGAACCCGGTGCTTGAGTATTACAGCTGCCCGTCAAGGCAAGATTTCGGGGTATTGATCAATGTCCGCATTGGCTGGGACCGGACTCTTGTGTCCCATGGAGGCCTCGGCAACAGAAAAAGCGTGCCTGCAACTCTGCCTCTGAGAAAACTTCCGCCACCTGTGCCATGGAACCTTGGCAAGCTGACTCTCACCAAGTCCCCTCCACACCTTTCAACTCAAGGGCAAAATACCAACACCAGCATCTCAACTCCCCCCATCATCAACCATCAACCACTTTTACTCGCATCTTACCTGCAGTGACCGTTAGCAAGCCGGACGCACAAAAACACAACACAAATAAAACACTGCAGAAAAAATGTGCCACCGGGGAACCGTATGAGCCAGCTGCTTCTCAGCAAAGTCCAGAAGGTGCAACAGCAATTGGGCGCTCTCTTGTTCAGTCGTTGGGTTTGCAGTAGGTGCATCCACCACAAGTTCCAGTCTTGCTCGACCACGCGTTGCTTAGCCACTGAAATCCAATCTAAGAAGCACTTGAGCGACGGTACAGAGCCAGACTATGCATGCGGCAAACGGAACACCGGCATTTGCAAGCGTTCTGCAGGCGCATGGTGAGCCTGTTTGCGGCATCAAGTGCGCGCTTGCACAAACGTGTGTGGTCGCGTCAAACATGGCTACCGCAACCCCATCGTCGCATTGCCCTCAGTATGCGCTCGTCTGATCGACTTCTTTTCCCGCCGGAATCTCTGGCGCCGACGCAAGCTCTACCGGCAGCCTCAAACTTCGGCTACATGCACGGTAAAAGTGACTGCATGCATCCAGCTTCTGCAATCTTCTGCATGTATGCCTGGCTAGAAGTTGGACTTCTAAGCCTTGCACAAGAAAGCCCCGCGAGAAGTTCCTACCTTCACGGAATCGCAAGGCAAGCATGTAAAGCCTTAACGCGTTGCTGACTGATTTACCATCCGTCACCTGCAGCACGTTGAACTTGACAACCTCTCAAGTTCATTGCCCAAGGCAGTCAAAGGCTGTCATTTCCCCCATTTTCCCGCGCCTGCATCCAGCTACCAATTTGTGGTAGACAAGCCTGGAAGCTGCGGTGAGCAAAAACTGAAGCAGGCTCAGGCACAGGAGGACAAGCAGAACACTCGCAGCACCTGCAGCCCTGAATGCCGCTGATGCAGCAGCATCCTTCACATACTGACGATGGCCAGTGCGGTGTCAAGCTCTGAACGTGCCTCATCAGTGAACCTTCAGCAATGCCTCGACGAGAACATCCCTGTTGCCACAATGCAGGGTGAGCTGCCTAAACGCCATTCTCATACAGAGAGACAGAGAGAGAGAGTGTGTGTGCAGACGGAGCTCGGCCTTCACAACATGCACGAGCAGCAAAACGCCCTCGGTGCTTGAGAAAACCTGACAGTACAATATGTTGATGTCGCTTGCTGATACAATGAATGTCACTAGGAGTGACTGCTATGGGCCTGCTTCACCTGAACGACCAGTGGATGCCTCAGAATCCAAAAGGTTCCAATGCGCCGAGCTGCGTATGAACGTGACAGAAATTTCTAAACCGTAGACCGTGCTCCAACCGAAGACAAAAGGAGCCGGACGATCGAGTCCACTCGAACGGCTTGCAATGGGGCTGCCAACAGAACTCCGAGGCACGCACGCCGAGCTGGCGAAATAAAACTTGCGAGGTAGCAATTTAGCAATCTTCCAATCAAACTTCGAGACAGCTGGCGTTACTGGACCAGTCTCGATATCCTGAGTTGAACAAACAAGGACTGGGACCAAGAGATCACCATCCGTATGCCGCATCAGAAAACATCAGAATAGCTGAGCAGGTTTGACGGCCCGCTGAACATCGAATACGGACAAGAACGACAAACGTGGAAGGACCGGCAATAAGGTTCATCGCGTGACACTGTTGTTATCAACGGCCGTGGGAAGCAAGTCCAGTCTTACACGCCACGACCATGGCCGCAAGAACCTGCAAGATCTGCTGTGTGATCCAACCATGGCTGTGCTGTGAACCTACCCTTGCATCTCCTCTTGAAACGCACCTACAAAAGTCGCGACTTGCACACTTGCACATTGAGCAAGCATCGTAGCAGCAGAAGTGGCCGAAGCATGTGAGATGTTCACGTGAGATGTTTAACATTCTTTTCATGTGGGTATCACGGTGTGAGGGAACGAAGCGTCAGACTTTGCTAGTTCTTGTTGAGCAAAATTCTGGATAAGTGCCCAAGCCCGCAGTGAACACGTGGAAAAAAACCCAGTTGGCAGCACGTGCACGGTCTGTAAAACAGCAGCACGAATCATTCTTCGTCTTGGTCTTGGCTTAGCAACAACATGCAGACACTGATTTCGTCTGGCGGAGGTCATGAGCAGGAAAGCATTCGCGCCCGAACTCACAGAGCAATGCTCAAGCATGTTGTAGTTGCCCTCCTTCACGAAGAAGGCTTCTTCTTTGGCGACGGCGTAGACAAGTTCATCCGGTGGAAGTCGGAGATTTCGCATTGCGCAGGGCCGTTTCGGAAGACGACCGTGCTGCAGGAACAGAAATTCGGAAGGCACGAAACACCGGAAAACTTGGGCGCATTCTCAACAAAACATCGGGTGTGATTCCGGACAAACATATTTAAAATCCACAAACCCTAGAACAAAAAAGACATTGCTCTGATATTGCTGGCAAGCCCCAAACCCTTCAAGACGACCACAAGTGGCAAGCCGGATGCATACCCCACCCCAAAGGTAATTGGCGGCAAACGCAAACCCTTAGAGAAGATCATGAATGGCAAACTCCAAACCCGAACAGTTGGCAAACATGAAAAAACATGCCAAACCCAACCTGAAAGAAGCTCGTGGGTCACAAACTCGGGTGCAGACTCCAAACACAAAAACCCGTGAGAAGGGATAAAATTGGTTAGCAAACCCCAAACCTGAAAACAAGATCGTGGGCGGCAACGACCGACCCCAGAGAGAGACAAAGAGAGAGATCTACACATATATATATATATGTGTATATATATATACATATATATATACATATGTATTTTAAATATATATATATATATATATATATATATATTTCTGGAGTGTGCGTCGGCGTGAGGGCGTCGAATAAACGAGCGTTTTTGCGGTGACTTTTAAGGATTTTACTAGCTACAGCTTGCTCTTCTTGCATGTTGTCAATTTGCAATTATGCTGTTTAGTGTACATATATATATACATATCTATATCATATAGGCAGCAGATGCATGCGACCAAAAGCTGACTGCTCCGCATCTGGACGCTGAGGCTCGTACTGTTTTCTCTATTCTCGAGTGCAACATACCAGTACATTCAGTGCGTTGTCTTGAACAGGGCGGCCACCCGCAGCAAGAACTGAAACATCTGTCACGCTGCGATTTCTTTCCATTCGCTGAAAGTTGATAGTGAACTACGTCTCCAAGTCGAGCTCACAAAGTCGGACACATTAGCCTGTCTCCCGCAACAGTGATCGCATACCCCAATCAGTTTATGGTCTTTACATCTTTCCATGCTACATACATAAGTCTGCAGATAAACTAATACATTTTACATCTAGCTGAGTTAGTTGTACGACTGTCAGTTTTGAGTCGACTTATAATCAAATAATAATCGTTACGAGTCTCGCTGAAGCTACGCAGACCAGGCGACGAACATGTGACACGACAAGAGTTGAATCACTGCACATTACCTCCTGGCGCGTGTTGACAGGGAAGTACGATATGCACAGTCATACATCCGGATGATATTCACTTCGACTTCTTCAGGTACTTCTTGATGACCTTGGATGTGGGAGCGGCAGGCTTGCGGTAGACAGGGGATGACGAGGAGGAAGATGCCGGTTTGCGTAGAACTGATGAGGATGCCGTCGCCGGTCGACGACAAACGTACTTGTCAGCCGCTGGCTTCTTCCATGCTCCAACAGACCTAGCTTCACGACGGTGTGCGCTGAACTTGTTCAGGAGCAGCAAGTACTTGTCTCGGATCAGATTGTTGTGGCGCTCCACGGCTCCACGTATAGAAGCACTGTAAAGATGTGTGCATCACGAGCCTTTGTGGCCTTTGTGTTGAGGATCGCCGCGTAACCTCGGAACCAAGCAAACGTCTGTTCGGCGATCGACGCTTTCACGCCCTTCAGTCGCTTGTCCAATCGCTTGACGTTCAATGGAGAGCGTTCGCATGAATCCGAGTGCACTCGGGCATGGAAGCGTTCCACGCGCCAAGAAGTGAATTGCTTGAACTCCTTGTGCTTCTTGATTGTGGTCATACACCGGCAGATGCGATCATAAATCGTCTGGAGCACGTTGATCATAACCTTATTGTCCTCTGGGTCAAGCATCTCTTGCACCGCGACAATAAGGCCACTGGCCGGATCCATACTCATGAACCAGCCGTTGTGGCGCTGCTTCTGGCGATTGTCCCTGCGGGGTCGTCCTGCATGGGCCGGGGGCGTGGTAGAAAATTCGGTGGAAACTTTCTCGTGGCCGTCCATCACGATTTCCTTGATGCAACGCCGCTCATTGGTAAAAAGATGATGCGAATGCCAGCAGGTCGAGTACTGCTGCGTGAAGTCGTTGTCCAGAGGATCCTCAACATTGATGCTGTGGAGCGTATCAAGCAGCACTTTCATTGTCTTCTCCGACCACATCCGTTCAGCCGCAAGAATGACATTGTAGTAGAGGGAAGCCGCTGCATACTCACGGGGCCAACGAAAGTGTTCGTTGTTGTCCTTCCAGATCACACGTCCTCTTGCGCCCAAGCAATGGCATTGTTGCTGAGGCCACCTCTGAATTGGAGAGCGATGTGATAATCCAGAAAAGCTCTACTGAAGCCCGTCTTACTGTTCAGAAAGATGTAATCGAGCTCAGAACCTTGACACGCGTTGGTCTTGCGCCCGTCAACCCAGCGGTAGTTGTAGTGATGGTATGTGCGAACAGCGCATAGGCACATGCTCCACAGCTTCCACTCCCGCCACTTTATACAATCGAGCCTCAATGGGTTGGTCAACGGGGGCCAGGGAACCTCCACATTCGACGCAAGACTCCGGCAAGTAGTCAACTTCTTCTCCGGCTTGATGAAATTTGGCGTGCGAGCTGGACGAGGCCTATTTCCTGAAAGCTTGTACTCGGAGGCGGCCGGGATGGCCTCAAGGATATCGTATTCGAGAAGCTCGAAACATTGACGTTGTCCGTGTCCCCCATGAGTGCCTCAAAATCAGTGAAGGGCAACCAAATGTATCCTCCCTGAGTCCACGCGTCAATAAGAACGATGCCGCCGGTCGGCGGGAAGACCGCCGCCCACCAGTGGCCGTGTCCTTCACGAATTGATTGGTGACAGAACCAAATGGCATTGGACTTCTCCGAGACATTATCTCTGCCATGTGCATCAATCGCGAGCATGTGACCGCATTTACATCGACTACTTCTACAAGCGCTCGATTCAAATCCAGAGCGCAAGGTGAGTCGGGCGAAGGGATACAGGCTGTAAGCACCTCCATGTTCATCTCAGGCATCACGCAGGAGAAGGCATAAAGCAAGCAACTCTGTGTGATCGGCACCGCATCAGAGGAATCCACAATCGCACCTCGACGTATGGCTGCACGTGGAAGGACTGCCGGCTGTACTGCGTCGGCCCATGATTTCATTTCCAAGGGGATGATCTCATCCGACACACTATCACGGGCGATGATCATGTCGACCTCAGCAGTAAACGATGCAGTTGTCACGTAGACACCATCAAAGATGAGAACGTTAGCGGGAGCAGCACATCTATTCAGGAACGTTGTCAGTAGCTCAGCTTCGTCGAATGACAACAGAGCCGAGAGTCTGGAAAACTTGAAAACTCTGGGATGCGGCGGTCCGAGTATAGCTTTGCCCACGACGCTGCGGACGGATGTTGCAGAAGAGCTTGCGCTGCTTTCTGAACTTCATCACAGAGCTTCAGGAGGAAGGGCGCCTGTATGCTCGGCTGTCCTCCGTAGACGATGCGGATGAGCTTTTTTCGCGTCACTCAAGGGCTTGTCCATGTACCTGGAGAGACAGCGACGCCACGCCGTGAAGTTCTCTGTGAAGCGCTCAAGCATGACATACTTGATAGGGTCCCACAACTCAAGCTTCTTCAAGCGCTGCAGCAACAGACGTTGGTGACAGCCGGCGGCATCAATCTCGCAGCATATATGGCCAAAGGCGACACGTCGAGCCTCCTTGGTCAGTTTCTGACCTGCTGGGCCTCTCGCCATGTAGCGGCCATAGTGCTTCTGCTGGTAGTACTCCACGAAGATGGCCGATTTGGCATCATTTTGCATGCCGTGGGTCTCATGACGAGCAATGTACTGCACCAGCATATCTGGCCTTCTGTCCACGTTGAGATTCATGTACTGCTTCAGAGCCCATACATTTGCAGTCTCCTTCAAGGTCAACGCTGTCGAGCTCACACTATAATGACACCGGCGCCGCTGGCCTTGTGAGCTACCATGTACTCACACTCCGAGGTGAAAGCCTTACCGTCCCATTTCTCCTGCATATGCAGGAGATCAAAGCGCATGTCCAATCAGCCCACGTTCCAAACACATGGTTGCCTCCCTCCTCTTGCATACAGACGCGCATGGACGTCCAACCCACCAGCAACTTCGCAAAGCATGTGGCATCAATCTGTTGGAAGAGCCTGACGTCCGTGTGATCCAGTGCATCCATGAAATTGACCATCTTTGTTCGTTTACCCTTCGAAGAAGAAGACGCACTTCCTGGCAAGGCCTCGACTTTCAAGATAAGGTAATCTTTGATAATGCGCTTCATGGGGGTCGCTGCATGGACAGTTGATACGACATCATTGGCTTCATGTAGCTTCTCGTCGGCGACACCTGGCTCAGCTTCCGTCGCGTCGAAGAGATAGTGGCGCTCGTAGTCGGACAGGTTCGGGTTCGTGCTGGGGTCCTCCTTGATCGTGCCCGGTGTTGGCCTCCCAGTCGCCTCGTCGATGTCGGGGTCGCTTGCATCTCCCTGCATGACTTGGTAGGTATTCCAGACTATGGCACTGTATAACCAGGTATGCCCTGTTTTCCCGAGCTGGTGACCCCCCCGAACACTAAACACGTCCCCGCGCCCCTGTGGCAACCCGTTGTTCCAACTCGGTAGAAGGTTTCGGGATTCCCAGATGCAGTGGAGCAGCGGAGGCGGAGTTTTCAGGACAACAAAACAACAGCGAAACATCTAACGTAGGCTGGCTCTCCCCCTCCAGTGCTTGCGGGCTCCGTTGCACTGCTGCAAAAAAGGGGGCGATGATGGCCTGACAGGAACGGGCTAATCGCCCCTCGTAACTACACAACGTGACCACAACCCCACGGTTTCGTGCCGTCATCCCCCCAGTGCCGTGAGACTGCTGGTTCCTCTTGGGCCTCATTCGAGCAGACTTAGCTTACACACGACTAGCTGCAGTTACTGCTTGTTTTGGGCCCCAAGCCTGGACTACAGAAGACTTTGAGGGAGGCAGGCGGCGAGGGGACGCACAGGTGTAATGGCAACCTTTCCTGAGTAAATGTTCTGGCCATGCCTCCTCAGCCTCTTCTTACACCTACTAGGACCCCCAGCTCACTGCACTGTAAACTACAAGCACGAATCCCGCCTACACAGGAAAGCAACCACGAAAAAGCCAATCAGCACCCATAGTCATCGTGGTCCAGTGAGCTGGGGTTGGTGAATCAGCGTCGCGGTTCAGTGGGGCTCCTAGGCGTTGGGTCAGGACAGGACCCCCTAACAGCGGTGGTAGAAGGTCTCGAGGTACTGGCCGCCGCTTCCCCTCAGTATGCTTGTGCCCATGTTTCCAGCTCTTGCAGGGCACGGACTGCTTCATGAAGTACGCCCCCCACCAGGAAAAGTAGTAGGTCTCGTCGGCGGCGTTTGGCCTTGAAGACGTGAGCTGCATTCGGTTCTGCTCTTGGTGGTCGGTGTGCGGCTTCTTGTGCCCCCGCATCCAGAGCTATCACATCTGCCGGGTGTGCGTTCATGGTTTCTCGCTCCCCGCGATGTGGGTATATCCCCACCAAGGCTGGCACGCCTTCTGCCGCCGCCTCCAGGAGATTTCTGAGTCTCCCCAGTTCTTTCTGCCATAGCGGGTAAGCGGAGATGAGCATATGAAGGCATGCTTCTGCCTCCTCCGCTGATCTCCGCTGCATCCGTGGCATCGTGGGTCGTCTGCCAGTTGCTACGAGGCCTTGCCCACTTTGAGTGAGCTCTAGGATCTCAGCGAGCTCCCATTGTGTTGGCGGGTCACCTCTCTCATCCAGGATACCCACCACCAGTGCGGCAATCTGGAAAGCGTTCGGCGACGGAGGGGGGCTTCGACTCCATGGAGCTCGATGCTAGGAGCAAGCGCCATGGCTGTCTCGATGTGCTCCGCTGCCCTAGCTGCTCTCTCTGTGGCTGCTTCCCCCACTGCTCTGGGCTCCCCTTGGGCCCTGCGGTCGCGGTCCACGTCGTCGCCTTCGTTCCCCTTTGCTGTCACTTGAGCCACCGCAGCCATGGTTTCCTCCGTCTGGTTACGCAGTAGTGCTGAGGCTTGGCTTCTGGCTTTTTTGAGAGTGGGGTGTCCTCCTCGGGCTCCCCTTGTCGTCACTCTCTTTCTTTCTTTCTGCAGGGCGTAGGGGTCGTCCAGCGACCCTCAAGCCTTCGGCCCGCCCAGCTCACCCCCTGTGCTAGTGAGTGTGGCCGGCTTTGGGGTTTTTCCTGACTACGGCACAGTACACCCAGTATGCCCCTCGTTTTCGTGTAGCAAGCCCCCACCGTTTACCCCAAACCCCCGCGTCCCGGCCTCATCCCCGGGATCCTGTGTCTACCATGCCTTCAAGCCTAAGTACCTCGTTGTGGGGCTTGCTTGTGAGGGAATGGGCTTTGGGTGGAGCATCCCCCATGCAGCTGTTCAATGCTGCTGAAACAAAAAAAAGATGCCGGTTCAATGATCCTCCTTGCTTATGAGCTCAAAAGGGGAGCGAGGCAAAGAATTAAGAATGAGGTAGGCGGATCAGACATCCTCGTTTAGCGAAGGAGTGACAAAGAATTGCCGGCAAATGGAAAGAAACTCGTCAGGTTGTGACGGCATTTGCAATGAGGCATTTCCCCCAAAGGGAGGTTATGGCACAGTGTGCAGGCACAATCCCCCCGGCGTGAGGATTCGAAATTTGGGGATGTGAGGTGTTCCTTGTAAACACAACAACGAGCAGAGGTGAGGTAAACCCAAGAACACAGCGCTCACACTTCACGGTCCCCTCCAAAACCTTTTTGCACGCACTCCCCTCGCTGGTCCTCCCACGTGGTGTTGACCTTGGCCGGCTTGGTCGTCGGGAATGTCTCGGCCTCGTTTCCGCGTCTGCCCCTGCCTTGCCCCTCTATGGGATTTTTGAGGAGCTCGTCATCGAAGGAGGCGTAGATCACGAGGTTCGCGCCCGTGCCAATATCACGACCTTTAAGTAGGATTTTTCCCCCGCCCAGCCGTCGGGTAGGAGAGGAACGGTGTGGCCTGTAAGGCAAGCGCCTGGCTGGTCTGTTAGCTCCCCCGTCACATGGTGGGAGACGAAGGTCTTGCGGTCAGCGCCCCCCTTACAAAGGAGTAGTGTCACGTTCTTGCCGACGTTCTGTATGGCTCAAGGCACCCTTCCCTTCGGAAGCTAGTTACAGGCGAGAGGCGGGGCTCCGGCCCCTTCAAAGGCACAGTGAGAAGGGGCCTTCCGAAGCAGGCTCGGCGGTACTCAAACCAACAAGAGCGGGATCCCCACACCGTTAGTATGGAAACTGACTGGAATAGCTACCGGGTTACATGACAAACACAACACGTCCCTATATATATATATATATATATATATGTATGTATGCATGTATGTATGTTGGCTGACAACCCCCAAACCCCAAAGGCACGTCGCGGTTGGCAAACTGGCAATTACCACACCTTAAAGAGGATGACATTGGCTAGCAAACCCTAAGAGGAGATGGCTGGGAAACACCAATCGCTAAACCAGATCGTGGCTCTACGGTGTTTTCTGACTATTTCCGAAGTTGCCGGCCGCTTTTCCGACCCTCTCCTCACAAGTGTGGACAATGTTTTCTCTAACGACTCGCAGTTCTTCCGCCTGATCCGGCATCAAACATGGTGGGACGGAATGTGGATTTCTCTATGGCCTTCGGATCGGAAAAGTCGTTAATTTCTTACGGCCACAGCGTGTGCATGATGATCCGAAACCATTTCGTTGTCAAACTAAGTACTCTAGACGCTAGTCGACTTTCGGAGCCAACTCAACCATTCCGGAACCGCATCCGGCTTTGCAGTTTTGCTCCGCGCCCGCAAACACCAAGATACGGCACTACGTGGGAGCTAAAGTTGGGCATTCCTTTCCCGGCTGGCCAAATCAGCCCAACAGCCCAATTGGTGGGAATCCGATCGCTTCTAGCTGCTCCCCAGGAAATGTCTGATAATCAGGTTAGCTTGGCCGCAGATGGCTTTACACCTGGACATACTGGACACACATAATGAAACAGTTTTATCTCAGCAGTCGTTGCGATGAAGGGTGGCAGGGCAGAGGGCATTGACATGACATCCCTAAAGCATCGCAGAAATGCCTTGAATGTTTGCGGGATGTTGTGGGCATTGTGATGGATTTGTGTGTTTGCAGATGGCGTCCGCAGTCCGCGGTAGATGATAGGATTCCCTGATATTTCCTGCCACAAGTGGGAGCACGGCAGGTTTCGACAACCGAGCCCACAAACTGGTCACGACGTCTCTTGCGCTTGCGCACGAGCACACACACAAGCAAATACACCTAGACACAGGGCATCTCAAGAGCCCTGCTAAAAGACTTCGAACCCGAGGCTCCAGACTGAAGCATCGCCTCTAAGCGCTTAGCCCCGAGCTCATCACTACCTGGGCCAGCTTCCTGATACAAGCAAGGCACAGCCAAGTCTACCGAAGACCAGTGAGCTGATGCCTGAAAGTGGCTTCGGTTCTTCGTGCCTGCTGAAATGGCGGGCTTGGAACTCCTTGTCCTAGGTTGAGCTTGTGGAAATGCCTGCCTTGCTTAAGAGCCACGTCAGTCAAGTAGTGCCTCACCTTGGCTGGGCTGCTTGGAACAACAGCTCTTGACTCAGTTCTCGCTTTCTCAACGTCAAAAATCATGCAGACGATCTCGGACGATTACGATGGAGGTGTACTGCTCCTGCAAGCCCTGTGGAACTGCTCTTTGGCGCGATTGCCGCTGACCAGGTGCGACGTGTACCTGCATCACGCTGCCAGTTTTCCAACCCCAATGCATGCAACCGGTCTGAGGACTGTGAGTCATCTCGATCTGCCGGGCACTGACATCTCCATCCAATCGACCAGGCAGTTTCGTCGGAGTGCTGCTTCCTCCCCACAGGTATAATGGCAGAACCGATGCCACAGCCAGTCTTGAATTACGTCCTGGCCTCAGATGCCCCTGCCAAAACAGAGTCCGCAGCTGTCTGGCCAGCGATTGCGGAAGCCCAACAAACATAAGCAAACTCTTCCTGCATCTGCCGCTACACCAACCAGCAATGAACACAGAAATAGAAGGACCTCGGAATGTTCGTGGAATGCGCAGCTGGAGTAGCTGGATTTGATTGGTAGTGTGTGTGTCATTGTGTGTCCGGGTAATTAAGACCACTCCAGCGCTTCAACAGAGTGCTTGGAGCTGCTTGGATAGTCCCTGCTCGCGGTTGGAGCCCGAAGCTTCTCCTTCATCTCATGAGCTGCCCCTGACTTATCTCCGCCGCCCATGTGGACCTACCATCCGGGGCTCTTCTTGCATTGCTTGCCCCTGGGTTTGCTGCTGGACTGCAAGCCACAACAGAGCCTCGTCTTCGCGCCCTCTCTGGAAGCTGCAGAAACACTGTGGCCGGACACGGTTTGGCGAAAAGTGCATGTAAATGACGGCACCGTGATGTCCTGACCTTCGAATGCAATGTGGCAACCCTCTCATTCACCAAGAGATGATTGCGTGCGATGCACATCGTCACGTGCAAGATTTGCGGCGCTGTTGCTGCGCCTTGGCTTTCTTGAGAGGAGCTGCGCTGCAATCGCCTCGGCATCATGAAGGCAGTATTGCAGCGACGGTAGCAGGCGTAACATCGAAAAGCCGTTGTGCGGCGCCTACAAGCCTGACCTGAGGGCTTCACGAGAACCTGTGCTCGGCGTTCCCTCGCACCTCCTTGAATTTGCCGTAGTCCTGCAGACCACAGGGCCGCAGATGCCGCAGATGCCGCAGGCGCCGAAAGTTCTCAGAGGCTCTGAGAGTCGCACACATCGCCAGACGGCGCCTGTTGACTGCATGCGGTGTCTGCTGGCGTGTCATGTGAAGGCGCCTGTCTGTTTCGGAATCTGTTTGGCCCGAGCACCTGGGAGGAACTCGTGGAAACATGCTCTCGACTCGTGGAGGCGGCACTCAGTCGTCCTTCTCTCTCGGGTGTGGGTGTGGCCCCAGGTGCTGGCGACTACATGACAAGAGTGACCAATGTTTGGAGGCCGCACATGCCCGTTCAATGCGGGCGCTTCCAAACATTGCCTGCTGGGTTGTGAGACTGTTTTGGAAGATCTGTAGCACCTGGACTGATTGCTCCTATCATGGCCTATCTTTGGTGACCAACATGCCTGCACCTCCCTCTGCGCATTAGGTTGGCATCGCTTGGGCTCAGCTTTTCAATTTTTCGTCACCTCCGGTGTCCCGGGCGTCGCACCTTGACGCCAAGGCGTCCGGCTGCAGACATTGTCTCGTTTGTGAAGGGCGGGGGGCTTTCGCGACGAGCATTGCAAGCTCAGCCCGTCACAAGCAACGAAAACACACCTGGGAGTTCGATGCATCATAAGGTTTGGAAGCTTCAACGGTCATATTGCTTGTTCTACACGCATGGCAGTCGGCAAGGAACGGTTCGCAAGATGATACGGCTGCTACGTGAAGCGATGCTGCAATGTGAGCGGAACATGCACAGAAATTGCTGCAAGGCGCAGAAGTCTTGACACTTGACGCCATCCCGTGCTCAACGTATGACCTCCGATCTTTGCAGATACATAGCAACAATTGGCAACACAGGAAATTGAGCAACTTCTGCCGTTAAGGTGCTGTTGCTTGCAGTAGTTGTCCCCAAGCCGACATGCAAGCAACCTCGGTTCTGACCGCACCCGGGAACATTAGAATAGAACAGGTACAGCCACCGGTCGAGTGCCCAGCTTCGTGCCACGGGCAGATGTCTGGCGCTAGCTGTCCCAATCCCTGAAGCAACAGTGCTGAATCGCTGCTTTACTGGAGCCAACATCTGCAGTATCAAACGGTCACGGCAGCTGCAGCTGCTCGACAGGGCAACCGCGGCTGTGCTCGCAAATGCTCACAAGCTGCGAACGCGAACAGTGGCCTCAAGTCCAATACCACTTAATCCGCAAAGCGCTAAGTCGGTTGACTGTATGTACAAGTTTCGATGCTGGCTCCGGCACTGCAATCATGCAGATTTCCGAGGTGTCCTCGAGACGGGTGCGAGGCAACAGACGGAAACAGGAAGGCCACATGCGCTCGCGATAGTTGCATTGACCTCTGCTGTGCAACACTCACTTGGGCAATGGTGGGCACTGGCACCTTCCGTGATAGATGTCGTAGATGATGGACGGATCTGACCTCGTCGGCTCGTCGGTACGACAGCCCAGTTTGCAAAGCTCTTTCCGGCTCTTCGCCCACGGTGGACCACTGAGTCTTCGGCTGCGGAGGATACTCTATCGGCCTGTAGTGCCTTGGTAACTCAGAGTGCAGAACAGAAGGACGGCACCAGCACGCAAGGGGATGCGACCGAATGAACCACTCCTGCACTAGGTCTGCGGTGACATCCGTAACAGCCGTACCCAGCACACGCTGACCAGAGTGTCTCCTGAACATCTGGATGGTTCCCGACCAAGACCAGGAAGGTCGGCAGCGAGAAGACAGCACAAACCCATGCAATTCCTGCGCGAAGCAATGAGCTAAAGTCTGACGGTGCCACTCAATTCCGTGTCCTTGCTGCTTCCGCAGTGTTCGCAAAGGTCCAGGCCGGGAGAACTGGTTGTCAAAGAAGCCCCGTACTGGCGCTTGAGGAGTGTGCAGAGTCGAGGCACAGTGATGCCCCGGGCCTTGGGGACTTCGCCAGAACATCTCTTCTACTAGGGGCTCACCGCCCCGTCTCACAGCAAAAGGCTACGGTCAGCCAGGAGCACCGAGTCAGATAGAAGGATTACAACCCAACACACATAGAGCGCGAGGTTGACTACGACCTCAATAGCCAAGACCAGAAACAGATCCATTGTTAGAACTTGGGCAGTTGGCTTCAACCGCTTGGCCGAGTTCTTGTGCAGCACGATGCTTGGATGTTTGGTTCACGCTTAACTCTGGATCGCGTTTTGCTGCCAAATGCTTTTTAGTATCTTCTTCAGTGCCCCACTGGGGATGGTTGAAGTTGTTTACCTGATCGGTCCAATTACTCTGTTGTCTTAGAAATGCCATGTTTGGATATCTGCC
Source organism: Symbiodinium sp. CCMP2592 (assembly GCA_905221615.1). NCBI lineage: Eukaryota > Dinophyceae > Suessiales > Symbiodiniaceae > Symbiodinium > Symbiodinium sp. CCMP2592. The sequence goes on along the minus strand of CAJNDT010006042.1, from coordinate 332,744 downwards.
GCTCTGTGCCATTTTGCACCGTTCACACATGTAGGAGGCATGTAGCCCGGGCCACCTGGCACGTTCTTCGGGGAGCGCATCGATCAGATACACTCTTCTCTGTTTTCATGATCGGCACTTCCACATACTGGTTTATGCAGCAAGCTCAAGGGGGGCTTCTGTTTGGAGTCTGTACAGCGCAAATGAAACAAAATCAGCTGACGAGGCTCTGTACATATCAGGCGGCGGGGCGGCTGGGACGTTTCAGTTCGAGCTCCAGTTCACGAAAGCACCGCCTGCTCGTTTCACGCTCCACAATTAAAGGCGCGTGTTTGGCAGTCTCAGGCCCGGGCGGCCCCCGGCCTTGCTAACTCCAGCTCCAGCCCAGCTTCCTTCCGTCGCTGCACCGGCTACGCAGCACTTCGCGATTCGTGCCATAATTTCACTTGGTGTTGGTAGCCGGTCGCCTCTTTGCACGTTTCCCCCGATGCCTTGGCCAGGCGACGATAAAGCAACAAGCCATGAAGCTCGAGGTTTCCAATCAGCCCATCCCCTGCCATACTGAAACCCCGTGGCTCGCCGAACCGGCGGGCGAGAGTCCCAGCATCTCCTTCTCCTTCGCCGCAGGCTGAAAACCGAAGTGCACAGCTCTCACGGACTGGGCCTGGCCCCAGGCACGACCAGAGCCGGATCTCCTGGCTGTGTTCTGCTTTGCACACCATACCGCCCACGCATGCGCACCTGAAACAGGGCGCTGAATCACGAGGAGGCGTTGCAGCGGCTCCACTTGCACCGTGTGGACCGTTGCGTCCTCAAGGCGATCGAGCACCAGACGGCACCAGCAGATCGGTGTCTGTATCCTACTGCCTACTGCATCCTAGTCCTTCTTCTACCGTCTGGGTAGTGCCCGAAGAGTCTGTGCGCTCAATGAGGACCTGAATGTCTGACGAATGTCTGACGGCCATCAGGAGAACACACCCAGCTCCATCGCATCTCCTGTTTCATCGGCCAGCCGCTGTGCCATCTGGTCGCTTGATACGTGTGATCTTGACATCCCATGACCTGTGAAGCTCTGCTAAGCAAGAGCCTTTCATCAGCTCGAGAGCACGGCGCACTTCTTGTCGCTGGATATGGACGCACGCTGTCCTCCTGCTATTCGGGACAACTGTAACACTGTAAGCCCCTTGGCTAACTGGGCTACATCATCTAGCGAGCTTTGCCTCTCCATCCGAATGGCTCTCGAGCTTTCGCATCAATGAAGTCATCAAAGGGGTCGCCACCAAAGAGGCTCTGAAAAAGACCTGTAGCCTGGCTTGGTGGGGTTGTGAGGCTGAAGCCACTCAAGCAATCAACGTGAAGGCAGTGCCTCTTGCAACGTGAAGCCCCTCCGAATGAATGCGCCGGTATCTGGCAAAGCAGCAACAGGGCGTGAATGCCGCCCCCTCCGGAAGATGCAACCTGGGCCATGACGGTAGCCGTGGTAGCCGTGGACCGTTTCTCTCTCCTCCTCGCATAACAAGCCGGAGTCGAACAATCTTTGAGCAATCGACAACCGCCTGGGCCGCAGGAGCACCAACCCAGCTCGGCTTGGCGAAGGGATTTCCTGGGCCCTCGCCGGGTTTCTTGCCCCACCTCTCGCACCCCAATATCACAGAGCTGTGAAGAACATGAAATTTGCAAATTGGCAGGGAGCGCCATTGAAAGGCAGTGTCGCCGCTCTTCGTGCCACAATGCCTCGTCGGCTGAACCTGAGACTGGTATGTGAGCCGAAACACCAATGCAAGTGCAATTCAGCTTGTCTTGTCATCCCGGCTCCGAATCTCTGCCTCGCAATCGTAGCGGCGGCGCTTCTCGGCATTGCTCAGCGTGGCATATGCCTCTGCCAGCTCCTTGAACTTCTCCTCGGCCTCACATCAAGCCCTTTCTGCTGATCACTTTGAGCACTGCTCAGGGCCTGTTTGTCGCCAGCATTCTTGTCTGGATGGCATTGGAGTGCCAGCTTGCGATAGGCCTCATGGCGATCATTTCTCAGTTAAAGCTGCCTAAGCTCTGCGCACCATAAAAACGAGTCTCGTTCATGTACATGCTATGCGCCTTCTTGATGTCCCCGTCGGAAGCAGTCTTCTCGACACCAAGCACCTTCAAACAGCAGATTGATGCAGGTCAAGCTAGGCCGCTAGGCAAGGGAAAGAGCATTTTGCCGGAACAGAGCGTGAATGTGGCAATGCCCAGCTTGGGCCTGCTGTCTTTGCGCTTGGAGCCACCGGACAACCAAAGGTGTGCATGAAGACAAGGTACACTAAGTCACTCAGTGACACAAACAGCAGACGGATCGGACCGACGAAGCGTGCGACGGCATTGGAAGGTCCGATCCATGGAGACGCAGGGAATAGAAAGTAAAATAAAGGCAAATAAAAGGTGATCTTCTAAGGTGAAGAAAAGGTGCCAAAATTGTAAAAAATGTACAATAAAGATGCTAGAATGAGGTGAAACCAAAGGTAACGCTTTAAAAAGACCGTTTCCGACCAGGCACAGGCATGCATGGGCCACGCGACTGGGATTTCCTGCACTCCCACGCCCGCCAACCAGCTGGGGCAGGCGGGCGGGCTGGCGGGCGAGCGTCCCTATCCTTTCCCTTTACAAAAATCGAAAACAAGGTGTGAACATGCCCGCCTGCCCTGGCTGGTGGGCGGGCGTGGGAGTGCAGGAAAATCCCAGCCAAATGGCCTGTGCCTGGTCTTCACCTCTTTCCAATCTTTTAAACAACCTTTTCGTTACCTTTTGTTTCACCCGGTTCTAGCTTTCTTTCACCTTTATGTTACTTTATGTTTGAGTTGCCTTTATTTTACCTTTTTTCGAAAAGGCTGTGTGGGCCGCCTCCATCGGAACGGTCCTTCTAACGGTATTGTCCTACCTTCATGCTAGACATGGAAGACATCTCCCACAAACCAGGCAGTTGCTTGCCCTGGCTGTTGCGTAGCCTGTCGAGCTGAGTCAACGTGTACTCTTTCGGTCTTGTTTTAGTGCCACTTTAGTGCTTCAGCGCAATACTATGCACAGCTGTGGCCGGCCATCTTGAAGACCGTGGGGTTCCTGGTTGTGTCGGCTACACGTTGCACGCAACACACAAGATCGAAAGATCTTACGACAGCCTGACTGAACGTGATCAAAGCTGCATTATGCTGTGCAACCGGGCTTCGTGGGAACTTGCAACCCCTCCACCCCAGAACCATAAAATCCTGAGTAGAAGAAAAGATATGGTATTCAGTCGTATTCAAAACAAAACTTTGCAAGCCTTAATGGCTATCTTGTGCCGCGGGCGGCAGGTTTCGCAAACTGATGGGTTAATTTCCGCAGCCTTGTAGTAGTCCCGGGACGGATGCGACATTGGCATCCACAGGCCACAGGTAACGAGACTTTCTCTGGTTATTCTTTCCCAGCCTTGTTTGCTCCAGCGCCAGTGTGCTGGGCCATACATGCAGAATGCAATAAACATCAATAAACGTGCTGGGAAGAGAAAGTGTATGCCACCTCGATAGAGTTTGCCGAAGCCTTGAGCAAAGAGCACACTGCGACTAGAGACGGACAAATCAAAGCGCATAGGATGGACCGATGGCGCGGCCGCCCTGCTCTGCAACACGGTTTCCACACGAGCTGTCTGGCATTCAATGCATGTTGCTTTGAACACCAAAACATGTCCAAAGACTTCGAGAAGTTCTTCCGCTTTGCGGAAGAAGACGAAGCTTGGGATGTAATCTATAATATTAGCTTGATTAAGTTTCTAGCAGGCATCATGCGAAGGAGTTTCGTGAGTTTCTTCAGGCTATGCTTACATCTGCGTGCGAGCGCGAGACCAGGAAATCGTCCTGTACACCATCGAAGGTCAACTACTTCTTCCCTTTCTTCGCTCCCTTCCTCATGTCAACTCAACAGAGCCTACTGCCTCCCCTGCGTTGGAGCATAGCATAACATCACCTGAGACCAGAGCTTCTTCTTGCGACCTTTCTTGGCCCTCAGACATGTCGAGAGCGATCGGCCACATGCGGTAAACTACGCCGCGCACTGCAACAACTCAAAGACTACTTCCAAGGCATTCGAGTCTACGATGGATCAGAGGGGCTTGGAAGCTCAGAGCAGTCACTGTGATGCAAAGACGGAAACGGAATCGGGTTGCGGACCCTTTCTGTCGCCACACATGAATCACGTCCTTGCAGCCAGTTCGGGCGAGGCTCGTTCAATAGACTCATGGCAGGAATGGTTGGCCGCTATGCCTGAACGATCCGCCGCAGCTCGCAACTGATCGACTGGTCCGTCCGTCACCGTACATGTACACTCAATTGCATGCTTCAAGATTGACCGACGAATGAAGACCCAACCCCCGTCCTTGAAATCGTGAGGGCCTGCACGGTGCTGTGCGAAACGATCGATGACAAGCTTGGTCTCCAGTAGGCCAATCCCTGCAATGTCAGCAAAGACAACGGCTCAACGGGGTGCCATGTACTTGCACTCAAAGTGCTTGCCACTCCAGCAGGGCAAAATCAACGGCGATCGTCATTGTCCAAACCACCACCACCACCACCGCCACCACCACCACCACCACCACCACCACCACCACAACGGCGCAATTTGCAATTGAACGCAGTGCGAGCGGGCTCCACGCATGGCGGGCGTAACAACAGCCACAACAACCACAGCAGCCCCAACAGCAACAACCACAACACGACAACGACAAGAACACGGGGCCGACTTTTTGGGCTGTCAAACAAGTTTGGAGACCAGTCGGCAGCAGAGGCTTTGACACCTCTACTGAGCTGGAGGCTCACACACCGAGGTTAACACACTCTCAGCTTACCGAGGTGGGGGGTTGCCTCGCAAGGGCTTGCTATCCGCCGGGTTACCTCGGTGCACAGGTAGGCGTTCGGGCATAGGTGTTTGAGGATTAACGACACCTGGGCAGCGGAACGGCTCGTAGAGGGTAAAACCTCAACCAGTGCCTGCCTGGAACAGGGCCTCAAAGGGTTCCTCAACGAAGGGGTTTGGGAAAGTTGCTTAGGGAGGACCCTTTTGGAGAACTTGCATGCAGGGTACAAACCTTGGGTGTCCCTTTCCAATATAGAGGCTTTACCTCCAGCTTTGATTTTTCATAACGAGGACGTGGGTTTGGTGCATCCCTTCCCTCCAAATCCTGGTGGTCGCGCCCTGCTTGGCTTCAAGGTGTTTCCTGGGCCGGGTGTGCGTTCACCGCAGGCCTTGCACTCCGCACTTGCCCCTTCCACTCCCACTCGTCCGCTTGGTCAGTTTGCCCGACAAGCTGGTGGAAACACTGCCACATTTTGGCGGTGGGCCCGGTCAATGTGCCGCTTCTTACACGGCCACTGATACAGAACAGGAGGGGCTTGGGACTTCTCTTTGATGGCTTTGTAAAGCGGAGCCTGCCCCAACAACCACAACAAGAGCAGCATCAACATTAACAGCAACAGCAGCAGCAACAACAACAACAACAACAGCAGAAGCAGCAGCGACAGCAATCGCAACCACTGCCATCACGACAACAACTCGACAACAAAGAGCGGAAGAGTTGACCGCAGCATCGACACCGACAGTCAGCACTAGTTGCACTGGTTTCTTGCACTAAGAGCTTGAGGAGTAAAGAGATGGATGGCACTACTGTATTAGCTGCATACAAAAGGTCGGCTAGACGCGACGATAACACCAAAAATCAACGAACCATGTGGCTTCCGCAATAAAACCAAAGCTGGAGCAATCCCAACTCCGTCCGGGCAGAATCCGCAGCATCGCAATCACCCGTCACCATCACGATGAGAATTGTGCCAGCCGAGATCCCAAAAAAAGTGAAAGACCACCAGATGACTACGAAGACCAGGTGAAAACCAGATAGGAGACCACCAGAGACACGGCCAGGCGATCGCCAGGACACTGCAAAAGTTGCCTTCCCACAAGTACTGGCGCTCGAGACGCAGTGAGAAAGTGATTTCCCAAAGTACTGGCGCAAGTTGGGGAGAGCCAGACTTGCGCGACAGGGTGCGGATTGGTATTCTGGTATTTGCCAGGAATAAGTGAGAGTGGGCTGCAATGCGGCCTGCTGCGCACCGTTCGAAATGGCATATTCTACACAGGAGATAAGTTATCCAAATTCGATCTGTCACCAGCACGAAATTGCGAACATTGTGGAGCTGGGGACGGTCTTGAGCATCGGCTGGTTCATTGTCCCAGGTTGAAGTTCAGCGCATGGTTGGACACCTAGAGTGCTCACCATCCTGCCAGCAAGTGCCATGGCATGATTTCCGAGAACAGCATGCCAATTCCCTATTGGGAAGCCTTGCATCAGCTACCTGATGAGACTGCGGATTTCTTTATCTCCGGACCCGTTGAAAGGACTGCATGTTTTCACTGACGGGTCTTGCCTACATCCCACAGACCCAGAGCTTGCACTTGCAGGATGGGCTGCTGTTGAGGCGGATACAGGTGTGGGGTGTGGTGTTATCGGTGGGGCTCGTGCCAGGCGTCATGCAAACGATCAACCGAGCTGAACTTATGGCCATGTTGTCCATTGTGAAATGGCACCGACAATTCGGAGGAGTCATGTGTGGTCGGACAGCTCGTACGTAGTAGATGGTTGCAGGCAGCTTGATGTGGCAGGTTTCGTGGATGGCGACTGCAGCGATTTGGGTTTGTGGATTGAGATTCAAAAGAACCTTCCACCTGATCATGCTATATATACACACAAGGTGCCCTCGCACATCCACTTATCGGATTGCACATCACTTTTCCAGGAGTGGGCATGCATCAACAATTCTAGGGCTGATGCCGCCGCTAGGCATGCAAAAGGTTCGAACACGGTTTGTAGATCAACATGACCTCGCATGTCCGCATGTCGAATCACCAAAATCTTGCAAAATGACCTCCAGACGAGAGGCAACACAGGAAGGCAGCTTACGGCCTCAAGATGCGTGGAGTGCTCATCCGACAGTACTCAGTCCTGCTGTGCGGGGCATGCCACTTCCAGCCAAATCGCAAAGTATGGGACAGCCTTCGTTGAGAAAGTATTCGAATTTGTTGAGCGTTTTGATCTGAACGATCATTGTGCCAAGATCTCATTCCTTGAGCTTTGCGTGTGAGGCAAAGGGGCCTTTGGTATCTCAGCGCCTGTACAGTACGAGCCGGGACGGTGGGCTACACAAAACACTGGAGGAGCGAAGTTTTGTTGAACTACTCTGGCTAGCGATGTTACAGTTTTTGAAGATGTCGTCCAAGGCATCCTTTCACTGTCGGAATCCGATATCCAGCATTGTACTGTAGATCTTTCTCATGCTTTCGTGTATCGGCCGATGCCAGGGGTTTCGATAGGTTTCAACCGGGATATGGAGGGCTGTATCTGGGGTTGGTTGCATACTTTTATGAACGGCAGGCCGATCAAAGCTGCCAGAGATGTCGCGCGGTCGCACAGCATACCGCATGAGCCTTCTTGGCTCGATCTTGTGTGACCCGACTCGTTGGACGCATTGCACTGCCTTCGGCTGCGCGTGTGCGTGCGCAAGCTGTCAGAGCATTTGCCAGGAATCAGGGAAGTGCTGCTGGGTGTGGATTGGAAATGATTGGAATGGAGGAGGTTCGACCGGGCGCGGAAAGGAATTTGTGCCACGATGTGCGCAGAGAACACCAAAAGATCATCAGAAGACAAGCCAAGCCGAGCACTGCGACAAGAACGACGCCAGGAGACCACCAAGAGACCGCCAAGGACCACCAAAAGATCACCACCATGACACAACCAGGAGACCCCAAAAGACCAGTAAAAGACCAGCAGCAGACTTCCAGGACAGCACCAGCGAACCACGATTCCGCATCTCCAAGTACTGGCGAGTGGAAACTACGTCCCGACAACCTTCCCGCACATCCTGGCGGGATTCACAAACATGTCCGAGCACGCCGCGTTTGGGGAGCACCCAACTCATGCTTCCCCCCTTAGCTTGCGAGACTCAGAGGACAACACGAAATAGTTTCTCCCAAGTAATGCTGCGATTCAAGGTTTTCGAGAGCAGCCTTGGCTCCTCAGGCAGATCGGCCGCACGGATTCGCTGCAAATAATAGGACGTCTGCGAGCGAAACTATGCACCGTACCACAGCCGGAGACGCACTCCGCCAGCAGCCCCGTATAAATAAAAGGACGCGGGGACTCGATTTGCTGCAAATTACAATCTGGGATGTGGGGAGCTCCTTTTCCAGACACGCCGCGCAGTCACTGCATCAGTTCTATTTACTCTGAGTGCATGAACCCCACAGCGTCGCTGGTAGCACACTGTTTGGGAATAGCGACGATACAGGAGCAATCAAGCTAATATATGCTACTCATACACGGAGTCCAAACACAACCAAGGTCAAGCAAAGTTCGGACAATAAGATGGCCAGAGCAAGGTCGGCGTGTCTCACATTCTAGACATGCCTTGGTCGAAGCTTCCTTTGTACGGCCAACATACAACATGATGTGTAAGCAGGCCCACGGTCGGCTCGCCTGTTTGTAGCTCCGGCACGGCAGCGGCCACTGTTGTTCCCATGTCCGGGCTGGACTTGGCCTCTTCACCTGCGGACTCCTCACTGCCAACCTGAGAAACGTGAGAATTGGCTGCATCAACAAAGAGCGTCTCGACTGGTCCCAGACCATCCCCATTACCTCATGCGCAGCAAACGATGGCATGCCCCCCCTCATGGCGTGGTGTCAACTAACATCTCAAAAAAACACGACTGATCTGAAAGGGACGGGTCTGCCAGTTTGACGTGCTGCTTTTGCGTCCACAACCAGTTCTTCGACTTCCTGGAAGCTTGCCTAGAGTTTGCCTTCGCAAAACACTGCATCCGAAACATCACATGTAATCAAAACACAAAAACATGCAGAGTTTTGATCGAGCGTATTGGCGGGCCTCTGGTGCCTAAAACATGCCGCAATAGAACAGTGGATCGAAGGCATCAGCTTCGCATGGATCCTGTGTTCGTTTCTGCCCCTGAAGATTGCGATTCACAAAGTCGCCACATGGTCCAGCGGCTGATGGTTTCTTGTGTGGTAATGCCGGTTCAATGACCCTCCACATAGTGCGTCATTTAACAAAGCCTACGAAGGCTCGTCGGAGTGCCGCATTTCCGTGGTGTTTATGGGATGATTTCCCGTCCCGGGCACGGCTTGATTGTTTGCTTCGCCAAGTGAGGCCGGAATATCCAAAAACGCAAAGTTCACAAAGAAGTCCGCAAAGACGTACAAGATAGAGGGCTGGTTTAAAGTTTAGCCTTCCAATACCACCTACAGCCGCTCAGGCTCCGCAGGTGACCAAGCGAATCTGGCACGCAGGGACGCTAAAAACTTTCTCTTGCAGAGCGATGCACTGTTGTAAAGATGGGAGTACGGTTGATCACGACGCATCACGACCTCGAAACCTCCAGCCTTGCATTGCGTTTGGTTTAGCAGGGCTTCCCGGAGAGGATCACACCCTCGAATATTCAACAAACACGCCCGAAACTACAGCTGCAAACACAATCAACAAAAACACTACAGGACCACACAGCCTGCAAGAATCCCACACTCCGAGATATCCCAAAACTTCCTCGGACCGTACATGAATTCAAAGCATATGCCTTGTTCACTAAGGACATCTGTAGGTATTGCAGGAAGATGCAGGAAGCATTCAGGGGATATCGGGACAAGGAGTATAAGCAAGGTAAACCGGTGAACCTACTCGACCCCATTTGGGCTCCGGCTTCGCTTCCCTCCTCTTCTTCATCCTCATCCTCTGCAGCAGCTGCGGCACGCAAGTTTGCTGCCTGGCATCGGGCGGCAGGAGTGTCTGGTTGCCAGCAAACACTTGCAGTGCTGCAAGGCGGCCATGGCAGCGGCATCGAAGCCAGTGTCGCCAGCAATAGAAGCTCTGTAGATGGCAGCTACAGCCTCGTCAGACAAGCTTTACTCGATCTCGATCCCTGCGTTGCCCTGCATATGGATCTTTTATATTATTTTATTATTATTTCATACTCTTTTATATGCTTTTATTAGGTTGGTTCGATTGACAAATGCTTCACCGCGGACTGCATGTTGCACAGCAATGGGGAACCGTCCTGCCTGATCTGTGATTGCAGGTATGTGCGAAAGGTTCAGGCGTCGAAGCGAGTGCGCATGAGATACAACCTGTGCTGATCTGTGCTCAAGACACGCTTGATAGATATCCATGCTGGACTGTCCTGCCTCCAAAAAGGGCGTCACAGAAAGAATCTTGCAGCCTGACAGACGAGATGCACAAGGTTTGCACACGGTAGGACATATCTGCCTGATAGATCCAGCCGCTGCAGCCTCTTGCAACAGATCAAGATGCGCCGGACATGATCATCCTGACAGTGCCAGAGCCGGTTACTGTTTGCCTCATCGAGCACGTCACTGGGGCCGCCACTCGTAGCATTGGACAGGAAGCCAAGCTTAGATCCTCACAGTTGCCAAGACTGCAAAGGCACAAAAGCACTGCATGGCACACCGAAGCACCGAAAGCCTCCAAGTACTCACACTGCTTCGCGATGGCAAAAGGCAATTGTCTGCTCAACTGCGGACCTTGCACCAATGTCGATGGATCATCCGCATAAAAGCCGATTGCGAACGCCGAGCGCCAAGCAATTGGTCAGGTCCAGAACACGCAGTCTTTTCAGATTGACCATCGCCTTTCACTGCATTCACCAGAAACTGTACTGTAATTAATGCCTCTGCACGATCGGGAAGCCGGAAGCGCACCCAGCCAAGCATTGCTTTGTCACCTCAACCTAAAGACACCTGCCATGTCTTGCAGCCTGCTAGACAGGAGGTGTCATATTTCTGCCTCCCTCCCTTCGCTCAAGCCGTTATAACATGTGGAATATGTGGAAGGAGGTCACATCTGCAACGATTGTGGCACGCCATGGACATGCTGACATGCATCCTCGGCTTGCAACTTCTTCTGCAGCATCGCTTCTCGTCAAAGCAACTTACCTCTCTTTCGCTTGGAGGCATCAGCAGACTACTGACCAAGCCTGAGAAGTCATGTCGTCAGAGAACTTGTCAGGGTTCAAAGCAAGCTGCAGGTGCACCAGACCTGCACCCATGATTGGTTCTGTCACAGTTTCTCGCCGCTCTTCTCTGCGCCTGGATTGGCTTGTGTGATGGCCAGGAGGCCTGCAGACTATTGCCAAGTTGCCACAGAGCACGAAATAAGTATCTAAGCTGCAGTGTGGGACCGCCTGCATCACCGAGGCGTGGACAGCGCACAAGTGCAAGACGTGTCAGCCCTGGCATCACCGCACAGCGCATCCGCTGCGACCAAGCGAACCCGGCTTTCATGCACTTAGAACTTGAAGCTGAGGTTCTCATGCACCCTGCGGCCATCTGAACCAGTGCCTGCATGTGGTCAGGCAACCCGGGAGTCGCAGTCAGAGCTACAGGTCCAGAGCCTGATCGCTGACACCTGTGGAATATGAAAGGTCAACCGCCTGAGACTGCGAGAAGCTCTTGAGTGCGAGAAACCCATTGGAAGTGAAATCTTGCAGAGCATATTGCGAAGCTGTTGCAACTCCCGCCTCAAGGCGTCGAAGTCGGCAAAGGGATCTGTCATAACAAAAACTTGCTGGCGAATGGGGGAATTAAGAACGATTGTGTTTGCGATTGCTTCTCGGGTGAAATTCTGCAAAATGCAGAAAATCGGCGGTGGTGTGCCTAACAGCGGCGCAAACGAAACAATCAGGCCACGCATACCCCACGAACTCCTCCGTGACGGCAGGGCAGTGCGCAGCCCTCGCATTGCAAACACGCTTCGCCTAGTCACTCCTTGCATGCCCTTCTGTGCCTGAGCTCTCGTAGATCTTTCAGCTGTACGACACAGGAGATGTCAGAGAGCATGCAGCAGCTGATGTCCAACCGCTCCAGTTTGCCACAACCTTGGAAGCCATTTGGAGAGGCTGCAGTCACTGCACCCCTGCCACCAGCGCCTGCAACGATGCTCGCAAGAGACTTGTCATCTGCTCGTGTCCCACGGAGGCTCAGCCTCAGAGCTCTGCAAACTCGTTTGGGCCGAAGCTTGCAATCAACAACACAAACTCAGCCTGAAACGGTTAGACTGATTTGACAAAGCTTCGAGGCGGCGGGAAGCCGCGAAGTGAAAGGTTACTTCGCTGACGCGTCTCCATACGAAGGACACGGCCGCCGACCGATCTTGCTCAAAGCTGCTGAGGTCCGAGCTCTTGCAGCTCCCGCAAGTTCCCGGCCTGGCGAGGAGACTGGCAGAGAAGACGCGGCATAGTGCTGCTTGTTGGTGTTTTCTGCGACACCTGATGGGGGCCCCACCATAGGCACCAGAGACTTTGTCGAAAGCCATGGCAAGTCGGAGAGCCAGATGCGCCTGGCAGGCCCAAATCTGCTCAAAACGCCGGTGCTTGATCATGCTTATGCTTGTCCCATCTAAATCATGCTGTCCAGGCTGGATGCTGTCAGCAACAATGTCGTTTACGTCCTCTTTGCTCAGCACCTGCAAAGGACTACACTCACAATTGGAACAGCTTTCTCGAGATCGGTCGGGCACCTCCAGGAGCTTTGCATCGCTGTCAAGAGCAACCTACCAGCGTGCAGCACTCCGACACTCAAACATTATCCGCCCTGCAAGGGTTGAGGCCAGCAGGATTTTGCAATGAATCCATACCGACCTCCGAACATGCCAATGTGCACGGTTGTGCTGCGGCTATGAAACCGAAGGTAACGCTCAAAAACTGGTATTGGCAGTTATTTGCGTGGTATACACGTAAAGCAAGACACAACGTGCAAGTCACTCTTTTTGTGTCTTGCGCCAAATGTGTTCATGGTCAACAACATGACTGTCCAGATACTGTACAAGAGGGCTTGAAAGACCTGTATTTCTTCAACTCCCCCCTTCTGGAAGTCCATGTTGCGTCAACGTTTGAGGGTAAGTGTCAGAAGCTACAGCGTGTCAGGACAGTTCAAGGAACCTGCGAGCCCTACTCAAAGCCTCGACTCACCACGTGTGGGAGGAGTGCAACCGCAAGTGGCACTGCTTACAGGTGGGGCATGTGGAAGCCCGCATCTCTTAGCAACTGTTGGTCTGGGAAAGGCAAGTTGCTCCATCCGCGAGGAGTGTAAGCAACGAGCACGACCCTTTGCGCTAGGGATCCCTGCCAGGGGACAGTGCAGTGTTTGCGTGAGGGCTTGAACAAGGCTGGGAGGTGGAGGACGCGATCGGGAAGGTTGCAGTTGTACTGGGGGCACTGGGCCTCGCCAGCAGGATCTTCGATCCATATTCCTCCGCCGCTGACAACCTGCGTAATTGGAAGTACGAGGTTGTACGAGTCCGGCTCGTTCCACTTGTCGCTGTGAAGCTCGGTCTGTTGACCGCGGAACAAAGCTACTGCTGTGAACGTGTGGTTCCTACGCTGTTGCCTAACTAACCTGGTGAAGACACGAACAACTTCAGGGAAGAGACGGGTGTTACTTCTGATTCCGACTATGCCGCTGCCATGCGCTTAAGCGCCAACTGACAAGCAGTGCGTTTCAGTAGTATCTGGACCTCTGCGCGCCCCGTCGTGAGGAAGGAGCGTCAGCAAATGCAGAATGTGTTGCTCTTCAACGCGGCGAGGAAGTAAGCCTGCGGCCGCGCGAGGATCTGCTAACACAAGGGCATCAGCTGAAAGATCTTGGGCTGAAGTTGCCAATGCTTTGTCAGCGGCAGGCAAGAGGCACAGCTGACTCAGAACAAGAGGCCATTCTTGAGGCGATATGACCTTCGTAAACCCGTTAGCCTTTTGAAGTTTGGTGCTGCAGTAAACAGCTTGTACGCGTTCTTCTGCAAGCCTTTCGCACACGGAGGCGACGTTAACACGATGAACCCGGTTCATGTGTCGAAGTTTCGCGCTATAACCTGCCTTGAGGATCGCGAGCACCGTTTCGTTATCTTGTTGGTAGGACACCGAAACTGCAGTGTCAAGCAGAGACTCGAGGAAGGTTTGCAGGTTCTCGGCCTCGGAGAACATCGCTGCGGCAAGCGCGATCATTTCGGCTTCCGTGGTGCTTCTGGCCGTTGACGATTGTTTCCTAGACAACCAGTGGACAGGAAAGTAAGATTCACCGGTGCGCAGCATTATGATGATGCCGGACGTACTTTTGGCATTGTACGGGCAAGATGCGAAATCTGCATCGGTAAACACTTCGATGTTGCAAGAGAGGTCCGTTTGCGAAACTGCTCCGCGCAACGTGAGGTGTGTCGTGTGATGGAGATATGAAATGCAACGCATCAACTGGCGATCCTCAAATTTGGTCCATTTTGTTACTCTCGAAGCTAATCGGGTGATTGCAAAAGACAGGTCAGGCCGAGCAAGGCGACTTAGCCACAGGCCTCGCATAAGAATGCGCGACGCAGCATGATGCAATTCACCTTCTGTCTCAAGATCAGCATCGGTGGTTCTCTGGATAACAAGGGGACGGAAAGTTGCGTAGCTTGTCTTTGGTGACGCCGGCGACCTCACAGTAGAAGTCGACAAGCTGTGCTGCGTACGAGCGCATGTCAAACTCACAGGTCGATGGACTCGTGCCTTGCGGCGCTTCACGCAGAAAGCTGTGGTGTCTACCTAAGATACGACAACCCTTATCACCCGATTCTACGTAGACTTCTGGGTCGAGTTTTACCCTAGACCTTAGCTCGTGCCAGAACTGCTGGTGAAGTTCAGTGGTCCGCTCAGAGTCAAGTCGTCTACATAGACGTTGAGTATTAAGGTCTTTCCGTTCCGACGGACGATCCAGTTGGACGGGTACTCGGGGCATTCTACGCCTCCGAGTTCACGCAGGTGTCTCTCTAGGAACAGCTGCCATCTCCGTCCGGACTCTGGATGCCCGTATAACGACTTCTGCAGCTGAACTACGAGCTTGGTCCCTGCAGGGAACCTTTGGTGCCATGAAGGCAGCCAAAGCTCGGGTGGGATGATCACCCAGGTGCCATCGCCTATGGAGGCCTGGAGGTAGGCCTGTACACAGTCTGAGCACGAAGTTGAGTTTCCAGGTCTGAGGCCGTACCACAGGGTGACTCCCAAACCGACCAAGCCGGTGGGCGTCGTTGCGGTGTCTTCAAAGTAAACCTGGTTCCCACTGGCGTCGGTGACGTAATCGCCTCTGTAGACGATCCGACCTTTGTACCGGTAGTGTTGTGGTCCGAGCTCAAAGTGTTTGATTCCGCACAACGTGAGAAGTTCCGCGACTTTTATTTTCTGACCAGATTCTTTGGATTCCTTTTTGAGCTGCCATAAAGGCCGCACAGAGTCGTCATTCCAAGTCTGGTTGCTGCGGAGCCCCTCGGCCTCCTTTTGTACCGAGTTAATGCCTTGTACGTCTTGGAGCCATTCGCTTCTGCTCAGGTTCTTCGTGACAAGTGCGTTCGTTGCACACATTGCTGGGACACTGCTGTAGAACAGCTGTGGGTAGAGAGATTCAATCAAAAGATTGGCAGAGTGTGAGTTGTTAAGGCCGGTACTCAAGGTGACAGAGCAGTCAGCAGTTTCGTGCTCGTGGTCTCCTGAGCTTTGGTGTTGGCCATACAACTGTAGCACTCTTAGTGACGTAGTGGAGATAGCCCAGTGTTCCTTGACGGGGTTCTCTTTTCCTCTTACGCCTAAAGAGCAACTGTGAAAGTACACCCTTCTTAAGTTGAACTTCTCTTCAAACTCTAGCCACGACGGTTCTTTCCAAAGCTGGTTGGTCGCAGGCCACTGAAAGCTTACATGACCCCCCTGCTCAATCATATGGGATGCTACTTGGAGAGCAAGACTGAGCATGACACGTGTATGCTGCTGTCGCTTCTTAAGTCTGGCAGTGTACGCTGCACCGTGGCGGTGTTTGTTCATACGCTGCGAAGGACAAAAGTCCGCAGAAGGCAAGCTAAAATGACCGCAAGCTCCAGGCTTGAGCTGGCCAATAACTTGCTCAACGTGGGTTGGCTCAGCAAGGTCAAGCGTGGACGTTGCGAGCCTCAAGCAGTCTACACGGTGGTTTGCTGCTGCAAGGCCGATTTCGCTGTCGTCTTCGCAGCAGTACTCAACGAGTTGATTCTTTCCGGGCAAAGCCTCAAACCTGCAGGAGCGGAGCAGTGAGTGGTCACGTTCCAAGAAACTTTGGTCTGGCACTGTGCGGACAGTGGTAAGGTGGCCAGGCGCAGGCTCAGAGGCAGTCTGCGCTGTCGCTCCGCCGACTGGCGCCGAACCGCCATCGTCAGATGGTTCGTAGTCAGAGAGATGGTCGTTTGCGTCAGGTGCATGCGACACCGCACGCGGCTCTGCAGGGGGAAGCCCTTCGAGCAGCTTGTCTTCGGCCCTATCGAGAACGTCTTCGTAGGCAAGTTCTGGCTCTGGTGCCTTCTCAGCCTCTCTCTCTACAGGGACTTTGTCCTTTACACGAGCACTTGCAACCTTGTCCGCGCACACTAATCCGTCGAAACGAACTTTGCAAATGGGACTGTGAACTTTAGAATCAAAGCTACAAGCCCTGCATCCAGGTGTGGGGCCGTATTTGATGATTCTGTCAAGGGTGATATACTCGTGTCTTGTAGAGGGTTTAGCATCTACAGCTAAAGGCGAAAACGGTATCTCTAGACCAGCAACGTCTTCAAACTTAGGTTCTGCAAACCCTTCTAACGCCTTTTCAAAGGCAGCCCGCATTGGGAGCACAGGCTCGCCCTCAGGAACGTCGAGTTCTTCAAGTGGGACAGAGATTGGAAGGGATGCACCTGCTGAGTCGTCTTTGACACGCTTGTAGTCTAAGACGAGGTAAACACCCTTGTAGGACTCTGGTCCACTGTCAAGGCGCCAGCCGGCAAACAAGCCGGGAGCAGCAGACGGATCGAACTTCCCTCTCTGAGATGGGTCAGTCCGATAGAAGACAAGTTGGCCAAGCAACAGACGGCGACCGGGAAACTCAGAACCAACAGCAGCGACGTAGCGAGTGTGTTCAGCGTCTTTGAGCTTGTGCTTCAAGTTGAGCACGAAAGCAGCGTAGACACAACTGTGAGGCCACAGACCGGGTCTGATTTGGAAACCAGACTGCAAGTGAACAGCACGCGCTACTTCCTGTAAAGTCCTAATATCCCTTTCTAGAACACTGTTATGCGGCCAGCGGTTTGCGAGGGTGGGTTCACCAACCCAGCCTAACTGTTGGCAGGCGGCCTCGAGTTCTCGTGCATTGTCACTCTTGAACATGATCATCGGCTTCTTCACGTGCCGGCCAATGAACTGTAGCAAGCCCTTCACTACGTTTTCCGTGTTCCGTTGAGTGAGAGGGAAAGCTCGTAAGTAACCAGAAAACTCGTCCCTTACCACAAGCACCGTGGATTCCGCAGCAACGGTGGAGTGACCTCCAGCTTCACTGCCGTCCTTTGGCTTCGGCTTAGTTTTGACGACGATTATCACATCCGCGGCTACACGCTCCCCAAACTCTTCTACTTCAGGAAGAGCCCCGCGGTCAACCAAAGGGTCACGCCTAAGTTTCTCGACCTTTTTGCGGTACATTCGGGATTGTGAACAGATGTGACAAGCTGGGTTCTTGGGGAAGTGGCACAGGCGATGATCCAAGGATGCAGCCTCACGCACGAGGCGTACGTCTTTGGAGAGGGGTTCTTCTCCGTCATCAGAGTCTCCTTGTGCTGCGTCATCTTTTGAAGGCTCGGCGCGCGCAGATCCTTCATCAAGGACTCGACTGGGAGGCTCGGCGGAGCTCTCACCAGGAGGTAGCAACGGGGACGATGGTGACGGGGACCCATCATTTGTGGCGTGCGCGGCAACAGCGAAAGACACTTGCTCTTTGAAAACAGGCACATTTCCCTCAACACGATCGGCGAACAGGGCCCCACTAAGGTCTGCTTGCACGTGGTTGCTGGATTTGAGAAAGCAGGGCAATTGACCAGGAAGCCAAAGGAAATGCAACTGGCCACCGTTTACTATCTCACCCATCGACCTTACGACGGGACAATCGTTCATGAGGTATGCCGTGTTCTGGCCAAAGTCTTGGCCCTCACAGGTCAAGACTTCGTGCGAAGTGACAACGCCATTACCGGTGGAGAAGTGAATCGGCTGTTCGGCCTGAAAGGCTTGCAAGCCTATATCAGGTGGGATTCCTTGGCGCTGAAGCGCCTTGAGAGACGTCAAGTTGCGACCGGCTCCCGAATCAGCGATCCACTCGAGCTGATAAGGACCTGTCTGGTATCCTGGCAATGCTATCTCTGTAACCTTTGGCAGGACAGCTGGTACGGCATGGCTACAGACAGAGAGCCAACCGACAACGGTGCGGAACAAGTAGCTCAGTCCCGATCTTTTCCAAAAGCTTGTCGCACTCGGTGTGGAACGTCCATCGACCGAGATACGCTGAGCCGTAGTGGGAAGCATCAGGGCGACAGCCGCGGCAGAGCTCTTTGCCGTGGCAGCTGCTCCATTGGCCTTTGGCGCAGTGGATTTTCCGGGAGCTGTCTCATGTGAGAATGGACAATTTGCACCTCGGTTGCAGGTTCCTTTCGGAAAGAAAAGGCATGGTGCTTTGGGTGGATTCTCCTTTGGCGGAGCTTTGCTCTCGGCCTTTGCACCTTTGCCTTCACCGGTTGCCTTTGACTTCTTGGGCGGCTTCTTCGGCGGACCGCCTTTGGCGTCACCTTTACCTTTACCCTTATCCTTATCGCCCTTACCCTTCTGCTCCCGATCTTTTCCACCCTTTCCGGTACCTTTGGGACCGGTCGGAGGAGCAGGAGCGGCGGGCGTTGGAGAGGCTGGTGTCGCTTTCTGCTGCTCTCCTTTCTTCGGGGCTGATGGGCTTTTGGTCCCGGGCCGCAACAATGCATCTCTGATTGATTCCTCGTTGGCCTCTTCCCGGAGCTCGTCGAGGAGCTCAACAAGTTGAGTCCACAACCAGTTGAACGTGCGCTTGTTGCTCGATGGATTTGAATCTTTGATCTTGTCAATGGCCCTGGAAAGCAAACGGCAATGTTTCAGTTTCGCGTACAACCATGAGAACATGGTATTTTCGGCAGGCCAAGCGTCTGGGCTGAAGCCATTCAAACAGAACTCCACGCGTTCACGGAATGTCTGAAGATGTTGTTGGCTAAAACCCTCGAGCTGAATCGCAAGGAAAGTCTGTTGTGAGACCGTTGCCCCCCTGATTCTATCAACTCGGAATCGCTTGCTCAGCATCGCAAGAAGGACTCGCCCTGAAGGTAAAGCCCCAAGCGCATGAGCCCTTTCAACGAATGACTGAGCTGTAACACCGAACTCCCCTTTGAGGTGTTTCGGGTCAGTGACCTGAGCTGCGAGGTATGCGTCCAACCGGGGCAACCCATCTGAGTCACTCTGCATCTTAGCCATCGCCCGATCGGTAATGTTGGGATCGAGTGCGGCCTGCAACCACCTCAGGATGCGTGCCTCACCCGACTTATCTATACTTCCGAACTGCGTTAACACCCCGTTTTTCCACGATCTAAAACCAGAAGCTGACACTGGTAGAGTGGGGAGCTTCAGTTCGCGAAGGTCTTTGATGTGGTACGTTGAACCCTCGTAATCTTCATCATCGGGATTAATTACGGGATCATGCTCAATGTCATCTTCCTCCTCCCCTTCCTCATGTTCCGAACCGATGTCAAACATTTCTGGTGGCGCGGGAGGATGCCTACCGGGAGGGGGCTTGGGCGTAGAGAACAATTGATGCTTCGATGATCCCTTCCTCGACGGAGACGGCGAAGGAAGTCCAACCCCAGTGAATACAGGCAACCGCGGAGCACAACTACACCCATACGAGTTAGGTGCAGAGGCCGTCACGGTACCAGTGAACATGTTCACGTGAGGCTTCGCTGATTGTTTTGGCTTGGTTTTGGGCTTCTTCTTGGCTTTTGGACTAACAATCTCCTTAAGCTCTCGCATGGTTTCCCCAACACTCGATGCCAGCGCCTTCAAAGCTTCACCAATGTCCGTGCCATTATGGTCTGAAACCGGTGGTGCCTGTGAAGCCGTTGCGGGTGGCGGCTTGAAGCTCTGAAAGCCTTTGCAATAGCTCATTCTGTTGTTTCTCCAGCTGCTGATTACGGGCTCTGAGCTCGGCAATGGTTTGTTGAGCCTCCTGGGATATCATGAGAACCTGTCTTTCGGCCTCATCCCGAAGCTTATTGCTATACTCAAAAGCCTGTTGTCTGGCATCCTGTTGTGCCGAACTTACTGCACTTTGTGCTTCAATCGCGACACCCTGAACCAATGCTTGCGCTTGGTGTTGGATGCTCTGAGCCTGCATGTGTGCCAACTGTGCGGATGCAATGGCCTGAGAGTGGGCCTTAGGGTCAACCCCATGCAAATGCACTTCCTGTCGAACTTGCTGGCTGTGCTGGTGTAAGTGCACATCCGGGGTGGAGTGACCATCGCCCGGTGCGAACGAAACCGGAATCCCAACAGGTCTAGAAACCTCACATGCGTAAGCAGGCGGTGGAATCAATGCTAAAGCTTCGGCTTTCGCTTTGGTCGATGGGGAAGAAGCTCGATTTCGGCGTGATGTGTTACCGGGGGTAGCGGGGTAAGGACTTGGGCCACGCCGGTTCCCGGCGCTTAATGCTCGCCTAGGCCTTGGTGAAGATTCGCTATCGTCACCAATCGAAACCCCACCAACCGGAACAACCGACATCGCGGGTACTTGATGCCCGCTGCTCGATGAAATCTGTAGTGAGTCAGCGGATCCCTGTTCGGGGGAGGTGTTGTCTGGAGAGGACGCCATGGTGCCAAAGAATCGGGGAATCCAGGATACCCCCTGAACACCCTGAACAAGAAAGGGAAGTGGCAAATACCTCAAACAACACCTTTTACAGGTCCATCAGCCACTGAGTGATGGAGGGCAGCAGCGATGACAGATCTTGGCCATCGGGCAAGTGAAAGCCAACAAACCCACGGTCGCACACCTCGCGGAGGATGTCTGTACGATCGTCTACCATACCAATGGCACTCCGCGGGATGTTTCTGTCCCTGCTATACCATTCCAATGCCTCTGCCTTCCCGCCGTGGCCCAATGGACGTTTGCAGATATAAAAGACTCAAGCTGAGGAAGTTCACGCCGCAAAGTCTCTTGAGTTTGCAATCCGCGTTGATACCCAGAACAAGTCAAGCAGATCGCCTCCAACGACAAGCCTGGTGGGAGGTTCCCCTGAAGCTCAGCCAACAGGTGTCGAGCATCATCAAAGGAAATATCCAAGACACCGTGAAAGTCAAACGCAAGAAACGCGGACACAGGTGCATTCGGCGTAACCACGGGTCCATCGATCGGCGCAGCCTCGGGTCCATCAAACGACGCGGTCACAGATCCATCAAACGCCGACTCAGGTCCATTAAAAGTTGGCTCATCCGGCACAACAACAACGGAGGGCGAAGAGACTGAAACACGCGGGCCAATGGACGCAGCAGCAGAAGAAGAAGCCTGTAGGGACCGTTGTTCTTCCCGGGCGTTGTATTCTTCCCACTGCTTTTCTGTCCAATCACAAACCTCACCCGATTTGAAATCCCGATGTGTTTGGGAACTCAACTGAAACGATTCTGCTAAAGTTGGGTATTCTGCGTCCCAGTCCTGGCTCGTACGAGGTCTTGCCTTTGACTTGACAGCTCTGCCAGGGATCGATGGGGCACGAGATGGACCTGGGGATTTAACGGGTGGCTGAGGAGGACAGGGTCGACCACTAGGCAAGGTTTCACCTACACCTAAATCAAGGTTTCTACTTGCTGAAGCGGCACGTGCAGGCGAACGAGTTCGCCCTCTCTCCGCAGCAGGAGGAGTCGCAGGCTCAGGTACAGAAGGGAAGAGGGCGCGGAGCTCAGAAAACAGTTCCAACACGTAGGTTTGCACGTACCCCCTTGACAATGACTGGGAACCCTCCAACTCGGCCTCTCTAATACGAAGTAGATCAAGACCGGGGCTCTCCATCAAAACAATCTGTATGATAGCCCTGAGAGCGACGAACAGCACGGCCTTCCGACGACGGTAGTCGGATGTTCCATTGGGTGCCTGATCGCCTCCCCTGTTCGCCGCCTTCTCAATACGACCACTCAAGTCTTCTGCTGTATCAATCCGGCCGTACGCCGCAACGAAATCGTCCCACGCAACCATGGGGTAAAACAAAGCCGAGATTTGGCTGGCGAGGCCGACAAAGGTAACCCAACGGAATCTGATCCCAATCTCGAGCCCCCCTAAAGCCTAGGCACTGGTGGCAAGCCTTTGCGAGTCTAGCGCCGAGACAAGGCTGGCGAGGCCGAGCAATGTCACCCAATATTCCCAGAATCAAACCCCGTAAGCCTAGGCAATGGTGGCAAGCCTGTGCACAAAAAAAAGGTTGGGAAATGCGCAATGCCTGAGCTGGACTTCAGTCTAGCCGGGATTAACGATTGAAATGGGATTGGGGTCTCGGTGATGGTCAATGGGAAGGAAACTCAGCAGTCAACCGGCTGATCTGAGCCGCACAGGGCAAAGGAGTGTGGCGTACCAACGACCCCCGAAAGCCCTGAAACAGGATGGTTGATGCAGCACGTGGAGCGTCCAACGGTGCTGATGTTCTGTTTGCAGTTGGGGTGCACGGGAGTCAACCGCTAAGGAACTCAACCGAACAACCCCACAAAGACAACCCTACGCAACGACCGAATAAGCCCGCCCCTCGTACTAGGCAATTGCCAAGAGGTTATGGGTGGTCGTTTGTCAAAAAGGCAGTCTGGGTTCCACCAAGTGTACCTCGGAGCAAGCAGCGGCAGCAGGCGCGTCAAAAGCCTGTCAAGGGTAATACCTAGGCAACCCGAAGCTCAACGCGTCGTCTGCGTATCGCAGTTGTTGAAGTCTGTGGATCCGAGTTAGTTGGTAGATTGGTAGATCAAAGAGCTTATGCGGTACCACGAATCAATGGCACCTACAACAAGCCTTCTCCAATGGTTTGTTGGCTGTTCAATCCACAAGCGTGTTCTGCGCTTCTCGCGCAATGCTTTGATGAACTGAACCCAAATATGAAGATACGTTATGCTAATCTCTTTCGGTCACGTGGAAATCCAACGGTGACCTGCACAGGTATGAAAAGGTGATGAGCCTGGCTCTGGCTCGTTTCAGTGCAATGAGCAACTCTCTACCAAGGACGGGAGAGTGAAGATATGAAATATGGAGGGGCACAATGGCGGCGAGAGGATCTACCAATCAACCTACCAAAGTGTCCACGTAGCTGAGGCTGTTAACCAGTTATTTGCGTGGTATACACGTAAAGCAAGACACAACGTGCAAGTCACTCTTTTTGTGTCTTGAGCCAACTGTGTTCATGGTCAACAACATGACTGTCCAGATACTGTACAAGAGGGCTTGAAAGACCTGTATTTCTTCAACTTTGGCCATGTGTGTTGTGAACCTGAACCATCAAGCCGTAACTTATGAAGTTGATGAGCATGTATACCGGTACTACTAAGAGCGCGTCTTAACCTGAACATTCATTCACTGTAAGATTGTCACGAGCCATACCATGTTTCTGTTCGCCATCACGCCCACACAAACTTGCGCCCGAATGGAAACAGTATGGACCCCGCCCGTGCTACTCAGCTACTGTTTGGAAGCCGCTAGACTGAAAGCAGCGACAACACCAACAACACCAGCAGCACCAGCACCAACAACAACAATTGGACGGGCTCTGCGCATGGCGGGCGTATTACCTCACCGAGCACACGCAATGTGAGACTGACCTCATGACTTCGGCCTTGACTGACAGGGAATCCAATACTCCAGTTTGCTGCACCGATGCTCCGATCCACGCTGACAACAACACCATCAACATCATGGAGCTGGTGGTTTTGCACACGATTGCGCTTGCGAGCTTGCCACTCCTACAAATGTTTTCGCGGTTTGACATGCAAAAAGTTGCTGTGCTGAACACCGTGATGTTTTGGCACACTTGTAGATGAGTTCACATCATCATCATCATCATCATCTTAAACATCATCATCATCACCACCACCATCAACACCATCAGCCACATCATAATCATCACGTCATCATCATCATCGGCACCATTGTCATCGTCATCGTGTGTGAATATGCTCCGAGAGAGACCTACGAGCCGGCTTCAAAAAATAATCCTAAGAAGGGAAGTCCTTCTGCCTTGTAGCGTGCACTCCCGAATGCCCCTCTGTTGCTCATGCTAAGCCACTCCCTCCTGCCACGGCTCGAGAGAAGATCGCCAGGATGCTCAAAAGTGAAGGCACAGTTCGGGCACACTACTGGGTTCGCAACCGTCGTTATCACAATCAGCATCATCTTTTTCCTCCGCGGCAAGATGAATTCTTGTCCAACGTGCGCCTGCAATGCTCACCGGCCGATCTTCACGGCGTGGCACGGATGCACTCGGAATGGCTTACTGCTTAAACAAGCTGAAGTCCTGTGCTCTGTACATTCAGAAGGATACTTCAAGAAATATTGGCAGCAGCAGTCTGCACATTCTGTCGAAAGAATTTATTGAAACCTGTAAGAACGGTTGCCGAGGATGCCGTGCTGTCAGGCAGTCGTCCAATGAGTGAAGGCGCATGTCCTGAAGGCTCATGGCTTGCGGTAGCGGAGCCGTGCGAAGCCGGAGCATGAATGTCGGCATCAGGCTGGTCTGCTACACTATCGGGTGGATCAACAAGAAGTGCTGCAGCAGGTGCGGGTTCAGGGGCTTTTGCAAGTACTAGAATGTAAATGTCACGGCTGGCTCTGGCGCATACATTGGCATCTGCTCTGCGGGGTATTTTGTGGTCATCGTGCACATCAAAACCCCCGTCACTGGCGACCATTGTCGTATAGTGGCGTGAGGAGGGCAAAAGTCCATGATGCCGGATGAATGCCGCTACTTCGAAAAATTGGCACCTGCACCGCTGATGTAACCAGGTACTGTTGGCGAGTCTTTGTGATGCGATCCCTCGCGTACTGGAAGCGTGGTGGTTGCATGAACATCCATTGTCCTGCATCAAGCAGTGCTTGGCCGTACTCTTGCTCGTGCCAGTCAGCTATGAGAGTCTTGAAGTTGCGGGCAGCGGCTATGGGTTCGCGGGACAAGGAGTGGTATGCACTGTGTCAGTGGGATTGCGGCGGTCCTTTCAAGACCCCCACTCATGCTATGGCGACGCCCCTGCCATGAGCCCCCTCAGGACCGGGGTTGGAGTCTATGATGGAGATCATCAATCAACTCCGCGACGTCATGTTGCAGCTCAGCATCGGCCAGCCAAGCATGTAGAATCCCAAGAGCTGCACAGCTCTTACTCCCGCCGTCAGACCTGAAAAGTTTTGGACAACAGGAGGCAGGTCAGAGCTGCTTTGTGCAACATGTGCGGCAGCCACGAGTGCATAACCACCTCCGGGCTTTCCTCCCTCTTCTCGTTCCACTCTACCGAGATCGCGTACATGGCTGGTATGATCGAAAAACATCGAGAACGTGTCTTGGCGTGCAAAACAACCAAGGCCTTGTCCACACGGAGAGCTGCCAATAATTGGTCCTCGTGCTGTATGAGGAGACGCGCTAACAGCTTGAGGTCGTTGCTGAGGCCAGCTTGAAGTCGCATCATCAGCATCATCAGCGTCTTCCAACGCAGCTGAGATGTCCCGAGGGTTTCAGCTAGCGAGCACCTTATCAGGATGAGTCATATTGCACACCGGCTGCTCAAGGCAGCTTACACTGGTGCTCTTAGGCAGGGGAACAAGCGCCGTAGCGCCATGAGGGCTTAGCCCAAAAGGTCATTTAAACTATTCGTCAGTGCCCGCCGAGAGTGTGATTGCCACGTCAACTGCCCGATCCAAAGTCTGCGAATCTCGAGGCTCGCATCGTCGGTCAGTTAGTCCAGACGGGCGACCATCGGGGCTTGCATCGACTTGAGCACTGAATGAGCGTGTAAAGGGAGCATGTCGGCATGAGAGGAGCAGAACAATGTACATGTTGCATGACGCGCGATTCAACTCCTGCGCTTGCGCACGAACTACGTTTTTCACATCGCCCAGCAGCCTCAAGCGAGGCACCATGGTGGACTATGAGTGCTCTCCAGACATACGGTGCCCATCGGATGTCATCTGAGTGCGGTGACAGAAATACCGGTAGATGCACGAGAAGTTGTATGAAGATTCATGGCGCCTCTGCAATCGTTCGCATGGAGAGCCTTTTGAAGCTGCCACCTATTGATTAGGGTCTGTAGCTCAGGACCCTCCGGCGCAAGCTGGCTGAGGGATAGACACCGGTTGAGCGGCGCTGCAAAGTCTTGTCTCACCCCACCTGGAATGGCCGATTTGGCAACCCAGTTCGCGACGGAGGAGGTTTCAAACAGTTGCGGGAGCAAATGGTCAAGAAACTCGGCTGCGTCATGTTGAGAGCGCGATTGTCTCCAGTTAAGGAGAGCAAATCCCAAAGCACGGAATGCGACTATGGAAGGCACGCGACAACATGGCGCAGCGAAGGTCTTATCGATTAACCTGATACAATACAGACATGCACTCATGTAGCAGGGAATCGCGAGCCTGAAATTCGGCAGGTCCGGGGAACTAAGCACGAGGTCTGGCCTAACATCGGATGCTCGGTTATCAGCCGCACAAGGAACTCTGAAGATGTCTGAAGCCTGCTGGCACGGACAATGCTGCACGGTGCGGATCTTCATGAGTGCGTTCCGGCCTCCCGTGCACGTGAGCGCCGCCAGCTGTTTCGCCAGCGCGTGTTGTGGCAAGTCGTCCACCTTTATCGAGAATCCCGCCAGGTCGGTTACTGAGTTGCACAATGTCCGAAAGAAGGTGTGTGCTTCCTCCGCCTCCTTCTTGCGTAAGGCCACTTTGAAGTGGAATGTTGCCTGCTGGTGGCCCTGCTCCTCTATTTTCCACAGTTGTTGTCAATAGGCAAATTGTTGAATTATTTCGCCTTGCATCTGATTGTGGGGCTGTTGAGAGTGCGCAGTGGCTCGTCGTGGTAAGAGGTTCTCGCTCCTCTGTGACCACAAGCTTTCGCTGCTGCGACGACACCTTACATAATTCCACGCCCCCTTCGGATCGATCCACTGGGCCGTGGCCAGGGCCAGGGACTCCCTTCCCTCCGGGGTTGCAACCACCCTCTGAACTCTGGCTAAGAGTTCCTGCAGGAGGCAGCCCAGCAGAACGTCAGCGACTAGTCGCCGGCTGCCCGCTTCTCGTGCCAATCTCCAGGTTGGGCAGCAAGCTGTGTGCGTCCTGACGGAAAAAAACAACATTTTTCTCCTTCCGCTGCAATGCTAGGGCTTCCTCGTGCTTTAACAGCAGTCGACTCATCAGCCTGAGATGGGCATCCCACCGATTGAGTGTCGTGATGCACAAAATTTGGTGACCTGAGTGGGCCACGCTTCATACTGCTCTGGGTGCTGCAGCGAGATATGTATCTTCAGGGCATGCGGCGTGATGAGGAACAGCTCACAGTGTGGGCATGGGATTGAGGCTTCCTCAATTTGATCTTGGTGCAGTAGCAAACCTATCTGGGCATCGAGGCCATCACCGAGTGTCTGCAGCTGCTGTCGCACCTGATCAATGGCAACGATGTCGGGGCCTGTGTCAGTCCACAACGGATCACGGCTCTCGAAGAATCGGTGCATTCGCAATTTAATGGCCTTCTCTGGTGGCAGAATATCCTTTAGAGATTTAAGGATAGGTGTGCCAGTTGTCTGAAGATGGCTCTGAGGTGCCTGGTAGCGAGAACACGGAGCTTCTGCAGGCCTGTCATTGTGCAGCCTACCGATTCCAGAGAATAGTAGAGGCTGGGCTGGATGCACGCAGCCCACAATCGCAGTCTGTGCGTCCATTCAGAAACTTGCGGATTTGCTGATATCTAAGCCTGCGCAGATTGGATGCGATGTTGCACATTGAAGTCCTGTCGTTTGTGGCAGGAGAACTTGGAGACCAAATACGGATGTCTGTTCCCACGCACCATTATTCTCAAGCAGGTCTTCTCGGCCTTGTGAACCCGGAGCAGTCGGAGCAGCTTATGGGCCTCCTTGCCTTTGATTCGCATGAGGAGCGCAGTCTTTTGGAAATTGACGCAAACCCGAGTCTGAGAGTGTCTCCGACAGCAACTGCAAGTCGTTCATGCGGCAGCGCAGCCACAATGTGGGTGCCAGACGGCACCCCTGTTTTATTCCATTTGTGGTGGTGATCTCAATCCGACAAAACATGTTAGCTTTGGACTGCCAAATCTCTTCTGAAAGGGGCTCTCGGCCTGCGAACTGCACAGCTTGTCCACATCCTGGGAGTGCTGGTGCACTTTCAGCAGGGCGTCTTCAAGTGGACCATGATGCGTTTTGCCACCATGCCTGCCACCGCTTTGGCACAGGGCGGCATGAGGCCTATGGGTCTTTGGGACCCCACCGTGACAGCTTTTTGGTATCCATGTTACAGTGGGATCACACATCTTGCCTTAGGCTCCAGAACCAGGTCCAGAGTGAATCTGAAGCTGCGGGCCTAGGTACCGGCTAACAGCGCTGGAGCAAAGCTTCCATGTGGCCTCTGTGGAACCGCTTTGCGGAGGGGCAAGTGATGTAGCTCATGCTGCAATTTTGCAATGTCAAATGGAGCACCATGGGTGAGCGGATGCAGTGGTATCGTTTCAGCCTTCGCAGCAAAGGTTGCCGGCTGTAGTCCACAATTGCCTGCATCTTTTCCTGGGCGGTGAGGACATGGCCATTTTCACCCTTAAGTCTGATGGCCCCCTTGGAGCTCTGTGGCCCAAGGCGCCTCGCAATCACGAAGAGGAGGCGATGGTTGCCATCCACAGCAGCCTCTTCTGCTTGGAGCATTTGGTCTTGAAGACAGGCTTTCTTTAGCTGTCTGCTCTGTTTTCCCTGGAAGCCCGCATGAACTGCGCAAACAGAGCGTTGTGAAGCGTCACGGGCTCGGACGTACAAGGCCGGCGTGGAGTTGCCACACGCCTGCTGTGGGAGCTCGGTATTGCGGGTTAGCACTCACGCGGCTGTCTGTCCTAGGGGTCTGGGGGAAATGCCTACAAGTTAATTAATGCCTACAGGTTTCTTCAACCAATATGGCATTTACCTGTCTGTGCAACTTGGTCAGATCTGCTTTGTGGCGCAGTTAGCGAGTCGCTCCGTGACCGCTTGTTGCAGCCTCTGTGCCGCACAGGTCTTAGCACTGATTGCTAATTGAAGCGCCTGCGCATCGAACTTGGGCTGGAGTGCGATCGCTGCTGGAAGCGATGAGCAGCAGGCAGCACAGGAACGGTGGGTGTGCCACACATGTTGGTACACTCTTACAAGAGTAGCTGGCAGCTGACTGGGAAGATGCATAGCTGAAACCAGCACTGTAGCATCCTCCCTGGCACATGCTCTTGTACTGTGGGAGCATGGAAAGTCCTACCCGACAGAAGACAGAGTATGCCAGCATTTCTGTCCGGATCACCTTGTCCAGTGTAGCCTGACGAGTGGATGCATAACCAGTTCCCGCTGCGATAATCCGAAGTCGGCTTCCAATGCGCTTCAATCAGGAAAACTGCATCATAGCCCCCTTTGAACTTCGCATCAGGCCACAAACTCCTGTAGGATAGCCGAAGCCGAAGAAAGACCCCCTACATTCCAAGCTAAAGCTCGCATGGACGGTCCCTGCCTTTGGCATCTCAGTCGGACTGTTGGACGAGGCTTTTTCTTTCGCATGCTGGGTAAGGATGAGGTAACATTGCGCATTGCATCAAGTTCCGCCCTGTGGGGATTTCAAGGCTCGTTGACATGCTCGATTATACGCTCGTTTATGTGGTTTAATAATTATGTGTGAAGGTTCCCAGCCGCATTGCTTCCCCAGTGTAAGACCGGGTTCCTCCTCAAAAACGGCACTGGAGGAAACCCTCGCCCCAACCGTCGGCCTAAAAAGAAGGATTCCTAGCAGGCCTCAGGTTTGCCGACGGCCCCCGGATCTGGGACCGGGGGTGTGCCTGCTGGGTTGCACTCTACCCAAGTTATGAGCCTTTTTGATGGTCTGGGTGGGGGTTCTGCATGCGAAGTGGTGTGTGACCGTGCTCAGCTCCAGCATCTGCTGCTGCCAAACAGCTGCACAGGTTGCCCAAGGTAAGCGAGCTGCCAGCGCTGAAGCCATGCGGCATGGTGAGCATGCTGCCTGCTGGCTGGACTCTTCGTTCACGTCCATTCCTCCTTTCTGGTTGCACTGCTCGGTCTGAAACCCGCTCGGTCTGCAGGGAGAGGCCCAATGATGTCGTCTTGAGCACTGTCAGCAGCAAGCTCAGAGGAAGAGTCGCCATCGACATCTACCCCGGAAAGGAAGCCCACCCGGAAGAAGGCAAACCCCGAAAAAGCGCAGCCCCACCACAGGAAAGCGGGCTCTCACGGCTTGGGCCCAGGGGCTTCAGTATCATCACCATCATCGTCTCGTGTGTTCGTCATGGCATGCTTCGCGCTGGATTACGGAGCAAGAAACGAAGTAGCGACCAGAAACAAACGGTACTTGATATCTGCTACAGCCCGAACTAAACAATGCACATGCACAAAAACAAAAAACACATTCGAGAAAGCGGGTTGCAGAACGGACCTGTTTTCCGGCATGTATGCACCTCATCATGAATTGGCCGCGGATGCCCGCTGTGGCTGTGGATGCTCTCGGCAACAGATGTTCTCGCGAACGGACGTCATCATGCTTGGGCCGTGGATGCCCTGCGAACTGGGTGCTCTCGCGAAAGGCCGTCATCACGCGGTGTAAGCCCCACGAAAGAAGCGGCCATGCACGTCACCGCGGCTACTATCCAGCAGCGCAACAAGACCGGCTCTGGGAAGAGTTTGTTTGGGCCCCTTCAGGCAGAGCTTTTCATTTGAAATTTAGTTTCCCCTGCGTCTACATCGCCTGTTTCGGGCGCCTTCTTCGTGACTTCGTCAATTCTCAGCGGAAGCCCAAAGCCCAGAACCAGATGCTGCTGTTATGTTTGTTGCGTTTTCACATCTTTCCGTGGCTGCGGGCAGCGGCTCGGAGGTGAGTCCACGAGTTTGGACTGATGATCCTAGGTCAAAGCAATACCACCTGCGCAGGCATAACGAGGCTCTAACGAGGTTTACCATCTGTCATTACTTTGCTTTGTCGCAGCTTGGCTTGACCATTGATGTCGGTGAGTTGAGGACGGATGTATTTTTGCATCGAAGTCATTACACAGTGTCGGCATGGACTCTCACACTGACATCCGTGCCTCCTGAAAGACACCCCGGTCTGCTATGGAGGAGCCGCTGATATCTTGTATCCTGCCACGGACAAAGTGACTTCTGCGGCGCAAAACATGCTGCCATCAACTGCAGAAGGCTTCCTCGGAAGGGGCAGAAGCCGGCAAACCTCACGCACACTTGGGTCGAGGGCTTGATCTCGGCGAGTTCCGGCTGATCTGGGCCGCAGTTCCTTGACCTGTCCAAAGGGTAAAAAGGACACGGAAGAACCCGCGAATCCGCTGGCACGACAGTCCTTGTCTGCGCCGTGATCCGCGCGACCTGCTGCTCGCAAGGGCGCAGAACAGGAAACCGATGCCTTCCAAGTTATCTAACACCCTCGCAAGGCAACATCACTAGAAAACTCGCGACTACCCTGGCAACTTACACATGTCCCATTTCTTGCGCTGACCTGCAGCACCGTGACTGGAGCATAACAATAAGGAGCGCTTGGCGAGGTAGGAAGGATGCACGACACCCACAAAAGCTGCATTGGGTATTCAGACATGACTTCAGCCTTCAGCAACCCATGGGCTTCAAATCGTGTCAAACAGTAGCGCTGTAGGGCCTTCAAGTGGCTGGCGAACGTTTGGCAGAACCTGACACTTCAACACGTGCATGCACACGCCCGGTGCCAAGCAAGATTTTGAATTGCAGCATGATCACGCAAGATCCTTTGTTCGGATCCCAAATTGCAAATTTCATTTGCCTTTCGATTGACAAAGGCCGACGCTGGTATGACAAGATTTACGCAAAGAAGCAAGTCTCACTGGTCGAACGCAGCATAACCCTGCGCAGCCAAACCGACAACCAACATTGCCGGGCGCACAGGTGAGAAGGTATTGCGGTGCCACTCCGACTTCAGATAGCTTCGCTGGAGATGCCAAGGCAGACCATCCTGGCAACTGCATCCCACCCACTCGGAAGCTTGAAGCGTGGGTATGTCCACCTTTCTCTCACGAGGGACTGTAATACGTGCTTCACTTCTCAATCCATGCCGCGCAAGACCATTCTCCATCAGCCTGACTGAAAGGCTTTCAACGGTCAATCTACAAATACATACGTCTTGGCATGCCGTACACAGGGCTTGTTCCAACGTGTGATAGCGAAGCTCAACATGCGAAGTGTGAGGCAAAGACAATTGTCTTGAAGAGGCATATAGTAATATAGTCAAGATGTTGTCTCCATCCGGCCATCGAGCCAACTGCAGGGATGGGCGCAGCAGAGGTGACTCGCATGACTGATTGTTTCCGTCCGTGGTGAGGCAGATGAGACAGCGACATAGCAGCTTTGTCGCTTCAATCTTCAGCATCAGCTTCAATGTCGACTGGCTACAGTTGCAACTTTGTACATAGTTCGGACCATGGCCTACTGCCAAGTCCTGGTGCAAGAGCCTTGCCGTTCGCCTACTTGCCCTAATCTGTAATCTGTGCTTCGGCTACGGGTCGCCGCTGAGCTCAGCTCAACTTGGCGAAGGCCACGGTCGCAATCACGACGAGGAGGAGCTGCACGCCCAGCGCCACGAAAACACCAACCATCCAGTTCTGGCAAAACCAGGCGCTGCAAGTTATCACTAGGTTCTCCAAGCTGACATGAATCAATCAAGACAATTCCGAATCACAAGCTCAGATGTAATCTCGCCGAGGGAGCTGTGTAAGCTGCGCTTTCATAGGCACTGATTTCGGTGGCTGGATCCTGCTGATGCTGAACACATACAGCTAACCCAAAGTGGCGTCGTAAGCGCAATCCAAACGGGGTCTACAAACACACAGGCCTGGGTCAGGTCACATGTCACGCAGCTGCATGTGGTAGCATCAACACTCCAACTCTGCGGCGGCAACATGTTGCTTTGGTTTCAATGGTTTGCCTGCGTCATGCTTCCGGGCATGAGTAGCCCACAGCCGGGTCCTGCATCCAGTAGAAGAAGATGGGATGGTTGGCCCGGATGTTGTAGGCTGCCTAGTAAACCAAGGAGCAGCAATCTCACAGTCTCACAGGCTGTCTGACGTTCTGCTCCCAGACCTCTGCTTGTTGAACCGCCAATCGAAAATACGATCGCAAATCATCCCGCATCAGCCGAAGTCCAGAATGGGCCGTAGGATTGTTAAACTCACCTTGTCTCGTGCAGCAGACCATGGGCTAAAAAGCAAAGCCAAGTAAGCCATGGACCACAGTGGAAGTCTGCCACGTGACCAGAGCAGCAATTGAGGCCTCCCACTGCATCTTGCCGTGCTCAAACGGGAACATGGGGCGGGCATGTCGGGAGGAATGGCAAATGGCGCGTCTGACGCATTTTACACATCCCCGTTGCAGGGACAGGCCTACTGCCCAGAAGTCGTAATTGTCCTGCTTTCCGGAGGTAATGGGTGCCACGCAGTAGGTGTCCAAGTTCCTGCGACATTTCTGCAGCGTGCTCTGGCCCGACAGCACGGCACGTAAGCAAAACTTGAGACGGACGTTTCCGCCTGAACCCCATGGAGTGGGCAATATCCAGTTTGGCATCCGGAACAAAATGAACTCGACCGGCATCCATCAGCTGGTTTCCTGCCACACAGAGCTTGGCGTTTTAATAGCAAAGTCGGTAGTCTACTTACTCCCGTGCACAATCTTTAGCCTTTACTCTCTGCTGGATTGATCATGTCGTACTCGTTCATGTTGTTCACGTCCATAAAAGGGACCAAGTTCGATCTGACGGTGCTTGGGCCATCGCGGTCGCTACGTAACCGAAGTGCTCTGCAATGGCACGAACTAGCCTGTAGTTCATGTTACCGAGAACCACCGCGAGTGCAAGGTTCGCAGCGCTGCAGACGAAGAGAAAGAAGTACCAAGTGGATTGTCCGTCTTCTCCACTCCTGCATGCTGCAGGATGCCACAGGCCACTGCCAAGGAAAATGTCATGCTTCGCTCAAGCACTCAGCACACTACGAGTACCCACCTGAGATTTTGCAGGGCAGAGTAGGCCAGCCTAATCAGCGCGATTCCAACAGCCAGACTGGCTCACCACTGTCAGATTCATGCCGAGGACATGGCAGGAGGACTACGACAGCTGCCAGCCCAATTCCAGCGGAAACCAGGCCAGGGCTGGTGTAGTGGAGGCTGAGGCTACACAAGCTGTAGACCTGGCTCAGACAACATGCAGAGTGTGTCAGGAATTCACCAGCCACAAAATCTGTCAGGAAGGCGATTGTGAAGATTAGCCAGGGCAGCACAAGGCACCTGGCAAGCCGTCTTTCTGTCCCATGCTTGGAGCCACTGCCCCTACTGGAGCGCTGCATGGAGCGTTTGTGCACATTCGACCCGAGGCCAGAGCAGGGCCAATGCCGGCAAATTGATGCTCCTCCGCTGTGCGCGTCCAAAGGGCGACTTCGTCACACCTCAAGGAACGGCGCCAGCCGAGCACAGGAGCACCCATTGGGCACGAGAAGCCGACCACTCTTGGCATCGCCCTGGAAACCTGGTGACCTCACTGCTGCACCATTATGCGATAAACATACAACTGGTGAATGCCTTTTCTGAGGCATGACACGTCCCGTAGCTGTAGGATGCATCGGATGGGTACCCAGAGTGCATACTGACCTGCAGCAGATAAGGCCGTGGGAGGAGTGCCCAAGGCTTGACATTGCATGCCTGCATGCCGGCTTAAGCAGAAATGTTTGCACTGCCAATCGTGTGTAGAAATGCAGCTAGTGACAGGCAACAAACCATCTGCTGGGCTCCCGCATCTCCCGCCCGGAGTTCCGATGGTTTGCATATTTCCGAGGCTGTCAATCCCTTGATTCTGCGGATTGGCTTGAAACAACTTCGAACGTTGATACTTGTTTGTCTGAGTTACCCCTGGAATGTGCCATCTTCTGGTGCGTGTTCTCTTGCTTTGTTTTCTTCGATCATCTTCCGTAAGCCGAAGCATATCACATATGACGGGAGCTGCTCTGCCAATCGGATATTGCGTCAAACTGCGTACTATGATGGCTGGACTATAGCCTGTCGTCGGATTAGTGACAGAATTCGGCAGGTACACATGGCGTGCAGTCGCCAAAAGCAGCCTTAATGTCTCCGTGATCTCCCAGAGCTGTACTCGTCAGCTTCTATGAGTTGTTCTGCGTCAAGCCCCCAATCACTGCGTTTTTTCTCTAGGCTTCAATCGAAAGCCGACGAAGATCAGTGCCAATTGCAGGCCGAAACCACATCCTTCATGCGATTGGGATAGACTGTCTGTTTCGATGTCTACCCGAAGCCTTTCCCAAGAGATTCTGGCATGGCAAGCTTTGAGAAACTGAGCCCGTGGCGAGGATCAATATCGGATTGACGATAAGGACTTGCAATCAGCTGACTGCTGCGGCCCAAATGGCAAACCAGACCCAAACACTGAAGGGCTGAAGGCTGTCAGCTCACTGCTGTCGGCTGTTTCCCAGTCAGCTTTCACGCACTCCAAAGACATAGGTGAAGAAAAAGACGCACGTATTTACATGTACGTGTACTTACATTTACATACTTTTACATGTACATAGCCACCTATCTATCTATCTTTTAACTATATTTCCATCCATGGATATAGACATAGATATGGATATAGATGTGGATATAGATATAGACATAGACATTGATATAGATATAGATACCTACATACATACATACGTACATACATGCACATGCACATGTACATATGGTCAGGCATCTGGCATTCCCGGCCCCCACATCATCTTTTGTAAGGATGACGGAGGGCCAGGCGCGAAATCCCTTTGACAGGAGTAGTGTTGTCTCCAACATGTGCAACACAGGGATGGAGGGACTTGGGCCCGGAATCTCATGACAATTGTGGTTTTTTTGGACCACGGCCTCGCAGCACTGGATGAAACATGGCAATAGTCACAGGGACAGCTGGGTTTGGAAGGGCAACGAGATAGTTGATTCTGATGCTTTTGGACCTGGACCGGGCGCAGACTGGAATATGATGCTAATGATAATGATGAGGATGATGACGAAACCGACGTTTCGCCGGGTCTTGACCCTCGTGACTGTCATGTTCCCAAACCAAGATTTCAAAACCCACCCATCCCCAGACGGGGAAATTCTTTGACCTTGTGGGCGAGGACGCCCACCGAAAACACTTCAAGCCCGAAAAGACTTGCCCGCAAAAGCACGGGGAGAATTCATATCTGAACCCAAACCCATGCACTAGAGGTTGAAATTCAAGGGACTCAGCCAGTCGGATACAAGCACCCTGCAGGCCCTAGTCCCCATCCCGCAGCACCAGACATCACCCAGACACATCCCTTTTGCATCTGCGCTAACATGCATAAGCAAGATGCCGACACTAAGTCCGTGCGGAGCACATGCATGATGTGTCCTACATACATACGTACATGCATACGTACGTACATACATATATATATATATATACATATATATATATATACTTATATGCATATGAGTTTATTTATCTATGTAAGTACATGTGATCCCGGTTCGGCCGCCCCTCGGCACCCCTCTCCAACGGTTGGAGGACTCTCCTCTCCCCGACACAGGGTTTGGTATTATGGACATGGCTGGTGAACTCTCCTGCAAAGCAATTGTGCAGTTCGGGTAGGGGCCTGCTTGGGCGGGTGGGCGAATCCGGAACCAGGATTATATCATTATGGCCAAGTAAGTATGTATGTGTATGGATATATATGTATGTATGTATGCATACATATAGCACAGCATGAACGAGAAAACAAAAAAAGACTGAACTGATTATGTAATGTGCATTTACCCGTACACATGGTGTTGGTATGTAGGACGTACGCGGGCATGCATTTGGCTGGCCGGAATCACTGCTTCGTTAGGTAGATATTCATGTGCCATTGCGTCAATGTGTACATGCCACAAACATAATGTAAATATCTGTATGTATATGCACACACACGCACGCGTACACAGAGAGTGTGCGTCCATATGCACACACACATACCTACATACTTACATACCTACATACATACGTGCATACTGCGTATACGTATGCGCACGCGGTCCGTGCATAAATATGTGTCGTACCCCCACCCTCCGCCGCAGAATCCACAACCTTAGTCTGTGTATGTCTAGTTAATATGTCGGTATGACTCTGGTCTGCACACTTATCTCGTATCTGCACATGTGTACGAATGTACGTGGTGACATACTTGTATCTGCGAACCTTTCCGAGATCTGAAATGAGCATATTTCTCGAGACGACCCCAGAAAAAAAAAAAAAAAACATAAGCCAAAACATGAACATATTCTTCGAGACAGCCCCAATCTGAAATGAGCATGTTTCTCGAGATATTCCCAAAGAAACAAAAACACCAAGCCCAATAGACCAACAAGAAAGCATATTCCTCGATACAGTCCGAAACAACCAAAAGATCAAAGATCCCAAGCTATTCCGCACCACAGCTTTATAGTTGTTTGTGGGACTATCTCGTGAAATAGCCTTGGGAACAGCTCTGAATCTTTGGTTTGCTTGATTGTTTTGGAACTGTCTCGAAATATGAATGTGCTCATTTCTTTGCTTATGGGTTTTGGATTGCTTTGATATCTTGGGCCCATTTGAAACAATAGCGGAAAATACACTCGCTTTGGCTTTCTGATGTGCGCTTTTTGACTGTCTCGAAAAATGGCTTTCGGAATAGCTCTGCACCTCGATGGGCGACAAAGTCTTGAAGCGCAACCAAGGAACGTGCCACTGGAGCCTGACCCAATCTTTCTGCCACCTCTCCTGGCCGCAGCGAGCTGGGCACACAAAATGGGGACCTGTCGTAAACGAGTTCGGGACAGGCTGGATGGGTACGACCACGACCCCACAGTAAGGCCATAGCTTTTCTTGATTGCCCTGGTCCGAAGAATTTGCTTCAGAAACTGTACCACATAGGGCACATCCAATCATACACTCTCTCTGCATCTTGGCTCTGCGTGTCCGCGACTTGGCGAAAATGAGCCTGAAGAAGATGACTTCGCTGCATACCGTGTCGCAGCTCTGTAGGCAATTCATTGCCCTCAGAGACACGAGTTTGCAGGGTTTCAGAAAGCTATAATAGCTTGTCACAAGTACACATGCCAGCGAAGTGGTAACCACTGCTTTCAGAGCAGCTTTCAGCAACGGAGGCGCACAGGGTGTTCGTTCGGCACAGTCCGTTTCCTACCGCCAAGATGCCTGAGTTAGGAGAGGCAACACGCGGCATGCTTGTTTTTGTCCTTTGGCGATAGAGCATGGACCGTTTCGTCCTGGTCAGCTACGGACGGGTCCGGATGCAGAGAGCTCTGCCGTTTGATCCAACCGGCTGCAAAACCTGCCCAGAAGTCCAGGGGCAGGCAGGAGAAACAAACGGGGAGGCGGACAGTAGGGGAAGGCAACGGGTACAGAAAATCTTGCGGAAACGGAAACCGATGGCTTCAGAACGGTCCGTTGCGTGCCTCACAAACACATCCAATCACGCTCGGCACCGGACCTTGCCCGGCTAGACGAATTCCCAAGTCGCGAGGACTTTCCACGGTCTAAGAACAACCGGACCGGAAGCACGCAAACTTCTGGAGCAGGACATTCAGGGTCTCAAATTAGTTCCTTCTCTCCGCTCTTTCGTACATGACCCGGCTTCTGTGATGGCCTTGGCTGCGATTGCTAGATGGCCACCTTCCCGACGTGAAACCGGAACTGCAGCCAGCTGTTGCGGCACTGGGCAGTGTACCCGCCCGCCTTTGTCCCACCGCTCGGCAGGGCATTTTGGATTGCTTCGGGCAATCCGTCAAACCTCAAACCGAAGCAATATGCTTCGGCCTCTGTCTGAGAAGCAAAGGCAACCAGACGTGTCATTCGCTGTCGGAGCATCCTATCACCTACCCTCTCTTCTGATGCGATCCAACCGGGATGATGAAGCCGGATGCCGAGCCAACAACACGGACTAGATCTTCGATCCTCCCTAGCCAAAACAAAGTGGCGACTTAACCACTCCTGCCTCCCAAGCGGCACTGATACCAGCCTTGGGATCCTTGCTGACATGACGCAAGCGGCGTCTCGAGGCCATGCGGTGCACCTTTTTTGGGGTGTACTTAAGGATGTTCTCTGACAGCCCCTGCAAGTGCGGAGGATAGGCTAGGTGGATATTGTCGTCAGCAATAAGGCATGGTCCGCAGCGTAATTGCAAGTGCTGTTTCTCAGGCGATCCGCGTGCGACTGGAGGTGACCGGCTACTCTTGAAGAGGAACAAGTGGAGTAGGAATTAAGATGCCAGAAGCTCTTATTTGAGCACCCAACCGTACTCCCAGATCCCTAAAGAAAAGAGCTCCACCAGGTTCGCGAAAGCACGCGGAAACATGCCATCAATCCATTGCTAGTGTCGCTGGATGTCGCTGGACTTGTACATCCAATGCGGAGACTTTGCCAGCACAAAAACCACGATTCATTTCAGACACTTGATTTCTTCGTTTGGCTGAGCCATTCCCGTCGGACGGTCGTGGTCGCAACACTATGAAGCAGCGGTTGCTGTCTTTGTGCAGATGTTGTCGTGTCACAGCTCTAACAAGAAATAGTAAGCTCGCGGATGATGATTTTGGAGCAGTGGGTGAAGGGCAAAAGGACTCTTCCTTTTTGGGCGATGATAAAAGCAACTCAGCTTCCTCATCGCTACTGTTGGAGTTCCCCCGCCTCCTCTGTGGAACGGCTTGGGCCTGGAGCTTGCGTGTGGAATGGTTGGGTGCTTTGGTTTCGGCCTTCGATAGATAGTCACCCTCACCCTCCCCTCTCTCTGTCTGGAAAAGCGGCGCTCTACACAGGCGCCTGAGGCTCCAGACCAGTGTGGTTGAAATTTGGGGAGGATACCCATGGGGGGGGGTTAAAGGGAACAGAACACACCTGCACAAATACAACTACAAATACAAATACATCTACAACTACATGTACACATATACATACACGTACACATACACATGCAGATACAGATACATATACATACACATACACATATACATATGCATGCACAATCAGACAATGCATATAAGAATGCAAATGTCCATGTGCAAATGCATATGCATATACATCCCGCCGCATGATTTTTTGTCGGGGATTTTGTGGTGAAGTAGTGTTCCCACCACAGTTTTCAGCACATTTCAAGCTTGTTTGGGGTATTAAAAAAAGTG
Organism: Symbiodinium sp. CCMP2592; assembly: GCA_905221615.1. Classification (NCBI taxonomy): domain Eukaryota; class Dinophyceae; order Suessiales; family Symbiodiniaceae; genus Symbiodinium; species Symbiodinium sp. CCMP2592. The sequence continues at coordinate 292,352 of CAJNDT010006042.1, read as the reverse complement.
CTACGTTATGCTTCAAGGCCAGGCAACGTGTGGTTTCAGCACGATTTTGGGGAACCAAAAAATAGATGCCACATCGGACGTCACAGGTCAGGAATTCCTCGGTATTTACAATTGGCGGTTTCTAGGCTTAGAACTAGCTGTTTTCGGCGGGAGCCGAATTTTGTGTTTTGGGTCGTTTTTTTTTGCTGGGGCACCGTGTAGTTGTTGTTGCGTTGAGGGTCTTATTCGGAAGATACTTGAAGGAATCCGCAGATTTCTTTGCACACGTGCTCCGCTGTTCAGGAGCTCAGGTGTTTCAGTTGCGCAGCAGTCTTTGCAAGAAATTTGTGTCCATGGATGTAAACGCTGCTAGCTTCTAGCATGCCACTGAACATGTGTCAGTACACGTGATGCTTCTGAGAGAGATCTCAACCCCAGAAGCCGAGCCTGCCTGCTGCTACACAGGAATTAGATTCAAAAGGAACCCTGAAGCTCTAACCTCATGTAGGGATGATGTGAGTACCGGAACGTAAACGATGACCATGCCGTGATGATGACGAGGATGACGACGATGATGACAAGGACATAGAAGGATGCCGATGATCATGATGATGGTGGTGAAGTGGACGTTATCAGCCCCCCCCCACCCCCCTAAGACCCCAAGACCCCGAAAACAGCAAAAACGCCAAGACACCGGAAACAGCAAAAAAGCGCGACAGTCATCCATGCGCTAGCGTATACATGTACCATACGTATGCATATATACATATATATATATATATATATATATATATATATCTGTACGTATAGGTATACATATACATACACATATACATATACAGAAACATTTACATGTACATATACCTATACATATACATGTACATATACATATACATATACATATACATGTACATATACATATACATATACATATACATATCTTATACATATATATGTGTATGTTGATGGAACATGCATATGTGCGTGTATGTATATACACCGTTTTTAGAGAGAGGGGGGGGGCATTATTGAGAAGGAGGTTGTAACAGCACCAGAGAGAAAACTCGTGACATGTGGGAGTCGGAGTTGTTGGAAACTTTTCGTTTATCGAGTTTGGAACAATGGAACTTGCAGCACGGATATGAAACTGGCTATATGTATGTATGTATGTATGCATGTATGTATGTGTGTGCGTATGTACGTGTGTATGTATGTGTGCATGTATGCATGTATGCATGTATGCATGTATGCATGTATGGATGCATGGATGCGTGGATGCATGGCTGCATGGATGCATGTATGTACAAAAATGTGAATGGCTGGATGCACATTTTCGTCTCCGTCAGCCTGTATGCGCAAGCTAGGTCAAGATTGCGAGACGCCGAACTTGCCAGAAACGCTCCAATCGTGGATACTGTCGCGGATCGCGTCCGCGAGGAGCTCAACACGCGTTGGAGGGCGATGTGCGCTGCGCGCTCTGCAATTCCAATCACGCTGCCATCCGTATGCCTCACATCACATTGGTAGTATGTCTCAGGGCAGTGGGCGGGCAGTTCGTCGGTAAGCGACCACAGCAAGCACTGCCAAGAACCACTCAGCCTTGCCGCACTTGGAAGTCGATGAGTGCAGGCTGTTGTCACATGAAATTCTGTAATTCAGCCAAGCTCGCAGGTGGCTTACTGTGTTCACTTCCAAGGTGGTAGTGTGCGGTGTCACTGAGCAGACCGTGAAGAACTGAGCAGATCTGCCATGCAGTGAAGATGTGTTGCAGATTGCTTCACTGAGGATGCGAGTGTGGGATCACGACCTGCAAGTACGCAATCTGCCCAGGCAGTTGCAGCCTCGGCAGTTTCGCCGACATCAACTGCATCTCTTGAGGGAGTGTGCTGCCAAGGCAGTGGCAACTCTGGGTGCGACTGATGCGCTTGCTTTACAAGCGACAACAAGTGCCCGAGCGCTGCATCTGCGAAGTTGGTCAAAGGATCGAGCCTCGACGATGCAAAAATCTCGGGAGATTCCTCTTGCCCTCCTGGTCCCGTTGCATGCCAAACACGAGCAGCATGCTCGGGTTCTTCTCCGAGCGACAACTCTTCTGCATCCCCATCTGCCGTGTGGAAAAGCTTGCTGGAGCTTGAATCCTCGGACTCTGAACTTCGCGTTCTGCTGGTGGAATTTTGCACGGCGTTTGCGGCGAGGTTGAGCGACTTCGGGCCAGCTGGGCTCGGGCTGCGTCTGAGACTGTTTCTGTCTCGAAGTTGCGCTACTTGTCTCGCGAGGTCAGCAGCTCTTTTTTCTGCAGCCGTGCATTTGTGACGAAGCGATCTTGTCAGTCGCTGGCACTCCGTCTTCATCTGTGCAGCTTCCTCTTCTGCCTTCTTGGCCCGGGTATCCGCAACGGAGGCCTCGCCCGCTATAGCTTCGACCCGCGGCACCAAAACTTCGTAGAACAGCTCCAGCTTCTGAAGCCTTTCCGACATCAGCGACAGATCCGAATCCACGGCTGCCAGAAGCAGCCCTGTCTTCCCCACAACCTCAGCAAGTCGAACAGCCGCTCCCAAGACATTCGATGCGGACCTTGGGGGTATGCCAGCTGTCTCAACGATCTCCGCACAGTGCTCAATAAAAGCATGGCAGCATTCGCAAAGCACGTTCTCCCAGGTCTTAGCTGAGCCAGAGGTTGCAAATGGTTTCTGCCAATGGTTCAGGCGGCTCCGGACTTGTGCAAGCGATGCATGACCACAGCGGGCTGCTTGGGCAAGTTCTGAAGCGTGGTTCGTCGCCTGCATCCAATCATCCCAGCTGTTGGCCGGACTAGAAAATGGCACCAGGAGCGACGTGCACACCTCTTGGAATGCCTGCATGAGGCTTAGTCGAAGTGAGAAACAATGGGCTGCGCAGAAGATCATATCATACAGATCCCGCAACCAAAAGTTCAACAGCACAACCAAACTCCCTGATATACTCTGCAAAATGCGAGCCTGTTTGTGGTCACACGGCCTGCACACACTGTCTTTTGCAGCTGTCGGGCTCTGCTTCGAACGAGTGCTTCCACGTGACGCATCCCTTTACGGCCCAGTCCCCTTGCTGCACATGCTGAAACAGCCGTCGCCGTCTGGTTTCGGCCGGTGATCACTCCGGCAGAAGTTTCGATGGTGGCCGGTGGCCATATGGAATCACGCTGCAGAAGGGGAAGTTCCTCGGCGTTCCTCTCGAAGGCAGTTCGCCGCGCCTAGTCCTCCGAAAACACACTAGCAGCTTAGCAGCCACTCGCAAGCCAGGGCTAGCTGGGCTCGCGCTCCAGGACCTCCAAAACCTGCAGTGACGCTATGCCAAAAGCAACTGACATTGGCTTTTCTGCACGCCTTTTTTGCCCGAGCCAATCTTGCCTTTCGCTGTCTCGCCTTCCAAGAAACACCATCGTTGCTGATACTTGCGCAACCAAAAACAAGACGGCCTGAAAGACCAAACTGTAGGCACAGTTCACGACAATCCAGCAAGAGGAATTGGGGGCCATTTCCGGTCGACATCACAGGAGAAAACGACAGCGATGTACTCCTAAAATGAATGCGCAAGTTAGGTCAGGAGAAGAGACGAGAAGTCCATTTGTCGGTTCATAGTAAAGAGCATGCAATCTGTGGCCAGGAATGAGACACCATGCCGGCTGCTGTTGTGCATGATTTCAGAAACAAGGCTATTCGACTTCGGTGGCTCTTCATTCAGGTGGCTCAAGAATGGGGCCTCTTCCTCGTTTGCACGATCTGCTGCATCCTGGAAGAACGCGACAGTTCGGGGCATGACAAACCAGGAATCGAGGTTTATCTACAAGAAGGTGCAGTCCTCTGGCTCGACGGCTTCAGGCACCGTTTCTTCGTTGGCTGCTGATGCCTCAAGATGATGTGTAGGAGCAAAACTGGTTCCACAATGTTCCACATAGCCCACTTGCCCGGAAGGTATGTTCAGAAAGAAAGATGACGTCGTGCAACAGCAATGCCTTCGCCTTTCGTGACCTCTTCGATCGAACCGACTTCGATTGAGTGGCCCCAGCCTCCAAATCAACAGTCACTGCATGTTTGTTTGGAGATACCCTGAACCCGTGATCACATGCAATGCTCACGGGAGCTCGAGTGTGCTAGCAAGCCGTTGAACTAAAGGACCAAGAAGGCTTCTTGCGGCCTTTCACCAAGTTGGCCGGCCTTGGGCACTTCGGCGCCTTGCAAAGTCACAAGAGCACCTGGCAGGCTTGGATCGCGGCTTCTTCAGTTTTGGAACGGCTTGAGCCTGCTTCTGCCACAGCACGATCTCGAGCGGCACCACTCAAGCCGGCCAGGTATCTGACCATGGAACACACTGACAAAGGTTACGCTTCAGAGGTTGCAAAAGCCTGAGCAGGAGCTGAAAAACCTTTTTGGGAACCATCTCTGGTTCGTATGCGTGACGGAGCAGCCAGGCCTGCCGCATGCGGCAACGGCCATGGCCTCTCCCTGGCGAACTACGGGTGACCCAGCCTGGGTGGCTTTGTTGAACCGCCAAGCCGTGCCCGAATCCTGAAGCATCAGCGACTGGCTCTTCTGACTATGCTTGTCAGCGTCTAAAGGTGAGCCTGGTGAGCCTTCCACGCAGCTAAATACGACGACGCTTCCTCAGAGTGGCATCGCAAGTGCGATCAGCATCTGCACAGGATGCACATTTGCGCTTCCTTCTGCAGCTGTTCCTGAAGCTGCCGAAGCAAAAGCCCAGTTCTTGAGTAACCATGGACAGTCTTCACCGGCGCTAGGCTCCCTGCTTCAGGGTCCTTTGTTTTGGCCTTTTCCCGCGCCATCTTCCGGCGCTTTTGCCTCGCGCGTTTGGCGCGTGCCTTCACGTAGGCACCACAAATTAACCAGCCTTGTGATTGTCTACGTGATCAGACAAAAACACAGTTCCTCCGCGAAAGGATAAACCTCAGCTCAAGCAGCACCCACCTTGTCCAGCTGCGACAGAATCCCTTTGCTTTTCTTTTCGTGACCACTTCGCTCAGTCGTCGTGACCTTGACAGTTGACACTGGATCCATATTGCACTATCCCAGCGGCAGCACAACTGCAAAAGTGTCGGAAACGACATCCTTCATCATGCCAAACGTCTTGCAATGGCTCAGCATCTGCAAATCGCCTCCGCATCTTTCGTCTTCTGCTGCTTCCCCTTTGACATGTTGGCTTTTGGCTTCGTGGCCTTGTCTGAGCAGGGCTCCGTCATGACCTTGGCAGACACGACAACCACGGAGAAAAACAAAAAAAATCAACGTCGTGCTCCACTTTGCCCACCCTTGCTTGGCTGCCCGGCTACCGATTGCGACGCCGGCACTGCAGTCTCAGCACGAGTCCTTGGAAGTTTTGTGGGTGGCTGCGTAGGAGGCGCTGCTCCGATGCCGCGCCATCGTGCTTGCAGCAGCCCTTGCGGCATCGCAGTTCGGAAGTGTGGCGCTTGTTCAGGCTTTGTTAGACATCTCGCCTAGCGCTTGATACTGTAGAGTCGCCAACTACGGCTCCCATCGAGTGACTTTCAAAACGGCATCTATAAGGCAGCTGTTCTCTTGCCGAGAGTACGGCTGATGGGACCTGCAAACGCAATATTGTCTGCATGGACTTTTGTACTTCCCATGATGAACTGCGCTTACAGCAACAAGGCACGTCTTGCCATGTTTGGCGGAAGACACGGAGGCTTCCTCACGTATCAATGCGCCTGTGCGAGTTCCGCATCCTGTCAGCCCCGACCAGGGCGTGTGCTTCAGACAAAGGCGCTAGCTTCAGACGACAACTGCATGTGAGGAGTACTTCTGCCCGAGACCACTTTTCTCTGAGCCAGACAGTGGAGCAACTAGAGCAGCACAACCGGAGGTTCCAGCTGTCCTTCACTGGAGTCACTCAGTGTTGCTGTCCTTGCAGGGAGTGACGCGACCATCCCACAGCAAGGCAAACAGGTCGCCGTCCTCTGCTAGCTCTTCACTCGGGCATTCCTCCATGTCGTTATCTGAGCTCGATGACTCTGAGCTACCGCCTTCAGTGCTTCAACACAGAGACCAACGCAAACTACCAATTATCATTCATGATCGTCTCGCTATGACATCCACCGGTGCTCGGCGAGGGTTGGGACGTGTTCCAACTTGCCTGGACCTGCTCAGCATGCCAGCAGCGCAACAGAGTCTGAGAAAAGCAGGGATGTGGCAATGGGCCTGCTGACGGAGCTTTGACGCAATCTCAGAGGCCCTGGCTTCAGCCACAGAGACCTGCAGACATTGCATGTGGCAGCGTCCCCCAGGTGCCAAACATGGGACAACAACATAGCACAACCTCGTCCATTGTGTCAGCTTCAACCTCCCGCGCGGCGTGCTTTCGGCTCACAGTGATTTTGCTTCTGACCTGTGCGAGTTGTGACACTGGGAGCGAGCGAATGCAGATGCAAGGCGGATCAAAGCGGCCTCGAGCACCTCAAGCTCTTCTTTTCCAGTAGGCTGACCAGCGTCATCGAGCATTATTCGCTTTCTTCGTTTTTCCTTCACTTCGTGACGCTCCTTCTTCACTTCTTTGCCCGGCAAGTCATCTTGGCTTGCTTCTCTGGCTTTACTTCGTTTCTTCTCCTTTTTCGCTGCCTTTACAAGCTGCTTATCCTTTTTGTCTTTCTTTCCTGCCTTTTTCTCCTTCTTTTGCTTTTTCTTCTTTTTCTTCTTCTTCGCAGCCTTTTTCTGAGCCTTGTACTCTGCAACGACCTTGCAAGGGAATACGGTGGTTGCGAATTGGCGTCAAGGCTCCACAAGCTAAGACGGGACCTTCTGCAAGAATGCAGGATCCATCCGCAAGAAATCTGGTCGCAGCTTCAGTTTCGAAGTGCCCTTCAAGGACAATGTGATTGCAAGAGGTGCAAGTAATGATATGGAGTCCAGTCCTTTCCCTTGAGTTGGGAGAGGTATTGGTCAGGACGCCAAGCTGGATCCTGAAAATTTTCGGATGACTTTACGTGCGTGGCTCCGAAGTCGGAAGTGCCTTGCCGTTGGCGAGTCGAGCCAACAGCTCATCCTTCCAAGGGATTGAGAAAGTGATGAAGGATGGCGTGATCTCCAGACAGACAGCGAACACCTCCTTCTTGGCTGCGTTCTCTTCTCTATCCTCGCAAGTCTAGAAGCAAATGCCAACCGGCCGTACATTGTCTGGGAAGTCTCGGGTCTGCTCTGTCTCAAACTGGTTCACCACATTACTCGTCACCTGCAAAGACATGAGCGCCAGAGTTCTGCAGAACAGCTGTCAGGATCGTTTTCTCCGGCCTCAGCACCTTCAGGAACCTTGGTAACTTGGCGGACCTTGAGCAGGAATTGGCTTCTTTCGATATGCTGCCAGATTTGTTCTTGAGGTGCAGGCAACGTCACCCTTTCGGCTTTTCAACGAAATGGTGCATCGACTACCCTTGTCCTGTCAGGCGATAACCACGTAACCATACCAGCGCCGGTGTCAATCTGACTGGTTGCAAGACTTCGCCTGAATCTCTCGCTCTTTCCACAAGTCCACCTTCTCATGCGCCTGTTGTAGACACTTCAGCACTCGGGCATTGAGTGCTTCCCCGCGCCTTGTTTCTAGAGAGCGCTTGGCCAAGGACAGTATTTAAGGCCATGCTTCACTCTTGGTGAATGGCGGCCAGGGAATTAAACCATGCAGTTTGGGCCTAAACTCAGCAAATGCCTCCGCAATCATGTGGAATCTTCGTCTCATCTGCAGCTCAGAAAGCATCGCCACACCCGACCTATCACGATGGGGTTACAAACCAAGACCATTCACAGGACTGGCTTCACACTCTGAGCCTGCGGATTGCACTACTTTCAGCGCTTCCGCATCGTCTGTGTTGGTTTCAATATGCACACAGCGCCGAAGGCAGAAAACGGTCAGGACTCCAATAGACAGCCTGAGTAGAATGTCATAAAATCCAGCTCCCACAGTATCAGTTCCCTATTCGGCATTCTCTGAAGCTCCGTCAGACTACATAGTCTTATACGTCTTATACATACAAGCAGCGGTCAAGCAGCTTGCGCCTGTGACAATCGAAGACTGCTGCATGTTGCCGAGCGTTGCGGACTTCGAGGATTTGTTTCCGCAGTGCCGCGACGTGGCCAGATCCGGAGCCAATCTCTATTGTGGGAAAAGAAGGGAACCACTCCGGTCTAGCAGACCTTGGAGATCCTGATAATAATCTTCCTTTTCCTGCCACTTTGGATCAACCTCGTTCGAAATACTGAGGTCAGTAAATGGTGGGAGAAGATTGAAGAGCAACGAGCCATGCCTGAATCTGGAAGTGGAGCTCCACCGGCCTGCAGCAATCAGCACCCAGATGTGCACAATGGCAGCGGAATGATCAGTCAGCCAAGCCTGCCCAAATTCACGATTTCTGAAATTTCCGCTTCAGCTTCTTCGGTCACCTGTCTTAGCCTCGAGCTTTGATCCAACTTCTACATGGCTCATCTGCAGCAGCGGGCTGTTGGGGGCTGAGCCAAGATCGAACTATTTTGACTTGCCCTTCGTTGTTGACAATAACCTCAACAGCAGCAACGTGCATTTCGCCGCTGGAGTGCATCCAGCACAGGCACGCATCACGACTCTGCATTGGCACAACTATGCTGAGAACTCTCTGGCCAAGTCGAAGCATGCCATCCGCTTCCTCTTGCCAAACCACATTGATGACCTCGACCACACATGCATAGTTCATAAACTGCAGCTGGCATATCTCCAACTATCTCAACTGTCAATGTGGAAAGGCAGGCGCAGCTGAGACGGGAACCGCTATTTGATATGGAACCTCTTCCCTCAGAACATTGAACCTGCCACGGAGGAGTAGTCTGGCATCCAAGTTATGCCCGGACGACAGGCACATAATACAGGCGGAAGGACAACTTCTCCCTGGTGATCTCAGAAGCTGCTACTCGTGCAGGAACGTCGCTGAGGCTCTCCACGGGGTAAATCGGACTGGCCGATGGGTTGATGACGCGAAGCAAAACTCATCGAAGCTACCTTTCCGCGCACTGGCAGGTCCGGCCTTTGCTTGGGAAGGTTCTCACAAAGCCACCTCACTTTGGCAAATTGAACCTGTCCATTCGTCTGTCAAGCAAACTTCATTCCACTGAGAGCAGGACATTTTTACCGGATCAAGAGATTCAGGATCCTTGAGCACTGAGGTTGGCCACAGGTTCTGCAGCAACACCTCATCGAGACGCGAGATGGCTGCTTCATTCCTAGACTGCCGACGATTGTGATTGCACGTTTCTGTCGAATGTATACATGATACCTCTTCGAAGGTTGAGGATGCACAGGTTATCTCAATATCCTACATTTCATGCCATATCTGCGCAGGATCCTCCGCACGTTCCTAACCCTTCTGCAGTCTCATCGTCCGCACGGTACTACGACGATGCGATTCCTTTTGGCGGAGCAGCTTTAAATGATCGGTTCTTTCACGGTGAGGGTCTGGAGAAGGATCGATCCTTCCGTAGGGTTTTCCTGGTCTACCCATCTAGCCTCCACGCGAGCCACGAGGACTGACAGCATTTTCATATCAGAAAGTTAAGTTCTAACGTGTTGTACGCATGTCACTACAGCACACGGCCATGCTGAACACAAAACTCCGCGTGTAGGGTAGCGCCGACGAATTTGACGAGTCCGGCCACGTCTAAAAGCCGCTGCACGACAACCTCTTCATCAGCATGCGAGAGAAAACATGCTATGATGTTATAGCGGCCTCACCATTCGCGTCGACACCCAAGTCTTGAAGGAGCACATCCTAACGAAAAGCCACATCATGCATTTTGGCACAAAGCTCTGCGACCTCTGGAAGGTGTGGCTCAACTGAGCTCAGAACCTTCATTTGTGACACAAAAGCTTCTACATCAACGCGCATGTCCCGAAGCAGGTCGACCTTGTTGAGCACCACGTTCACCTCCAAAGATCAAATAAATCTGGCGTAGCCGAACGCATCGTTACATAGGCGGCCGCTGTACATTTAGCTGAAGGATCGGAGCTCGGGCTGACGAGGTGCTCACATCTACTCTCTGCTGTGCATGCCCCGGCCTTTGCATTCAAGCGTCGCAGCCTTCTCAAGAATGAGAGCTCTTCTGCAAGCTCAGGATGTAGCCACCTCCATTTCTAGAAGACCGGCTAATTGGATTCCTGGCTAGTGGCCAGGTCCGCTAAGTGCTGACACGCCACCAGGAGTCCTCCACTGCTGGCCCAATTGACACGCCGTCCAGCTCCGCACCTACAGCTACTTTGCCCTCACGAGAGCTGAGGAACATCCGGTCCAGCTTGTGCGGAACCGCTCAGACTCTGGCAGGCGGGCATGTAATCGCCGTATGCCAAGCATTTTGAAGCATCCAAGACCCAAAATAATGCATCGGATGCCTGAAGTGACACTACACGTGACGGCTCGGCATCTAGCATCCATGCTTTGGGCCAACACTCTCGTTTGTTTCCATGCTGTTTTCACCATCGCCTCGCAGGGTCCGGCCACACGCTTGGTAGCTGGGCGCAGCCCGTGCCTTGTGGAGCCTCGTCTGTCGAAACAAGCGTTTCCGTTTGTGCCTGTACAAGCACGTTTGCTGCCGAAGAGATCTTCTTGTACGCATCGCGTCATCACCCCTGCCTGAAAGCAAACTCCGAAACGGACTCACCGACCTCCATGATGCCAGCTGTGTCAGCGAAGACGGCCTGCAGAACGGTATGACAAGAATCGATTGATCCCACACTCGGGCACCTGCCTGGGTTGTCGGTGCGGAGTCAGCAGTTGGAGCAAGCAAAGCCAGGCCTTCTTGGAACAAACAAGGGACGCAAACCAGAATGGTGCATGGAGTCCGGCAGGAGTTTGAGGAGTTGAGTCTCGCGCCCAAGATTCTTTGCCGCGTTGTCTGCGGCTTTGGCGAGACAATGGACACCTCCGAAGAACAACGGCACACCGAGAATGAGAAAATCGAGGATCCACCGCCAGCCATGAATCACTTTGCCTTCGCGCCCACAAGCGCATTGACCAAGGAGGATTTTCCAGAGTTTGGAACACCGAGAACAGCAATCTGGCCACTGCGCTCAAGTTGAGTGACATCGACCTGAGTAGGATTTCCGCATCCAACAGAATGGGCGGGCGGATTCCTCAGAAGCTGGCAGGCTCCGTTGCCGTAGCATCATCTGCTGCAGCCACAACGACGCTGTCCTGATAAAAGAAAGCGTCGCCGAAGGCTAAACCAAGCTTATGAATGTTTGAAGGGGTGAAAGTGAATAAGTGATGGTGTCGACTTCGCGACGATGCGCTTCGTTGAGCCGGCGACAAAGCTAGAAAACGAGCATTATGCAATGCACATTCGGTTGAAAGCAACGTCATGAATACGTCGATCGTTTTCCGACATGTTTACTTACTTCTGTATCTACCTACACATACAGATGTACGAACATACAAAGATACAGAAAAAGACAGGCATGCAGGCAGACTGACATGCTGACATACCTACACCGCCACGTATCCACACATTACCGACATACCTATATACTTCCGTACTTACATACCTACCTACATACCGACATGCCTACATACATACGTAAATACAAAATAAATGATGTAAAAATGGGCTGCGTGGTATTCCCCCCGGCCCCCCTACGTTTTTGCCAAAAGCCTGAGCTTCGACAAGCTTGTGACCGCAGACCAGACTTATAAACGACCCGAAAGTTTATAAACCCAGGCAAAGTTTATGAACCCTTGATATCCTTGAATCAGGACCAAGGCATATAAACAACAGTGAGTAAACATGTCGTTGTGTCCACGTCGAAGCCAACATAAAATACGCAGTATCTAAGTCTCGATGGATGACCGTGGATGTCTCTTACACTGCTCGTTCCAATACGCATCTGCCCCTTACAAATGCCATGATTCCGTTGTGTTCCTCACCGTTTATACAGACCTACTTGGGAGACTAACGCAGGAAGTCGCAAATTCTAAGTACTGGCACCTATCACTGTAACCATCCATGTTTTCACAATGATGACCAGCTGAAGCCCGTACAACATCATTGATTCTAAAACAACATCGTGGAGACCCTGTCACAATGTGCTAAGACACTTGCCTTGCAGGCGTCGATACATTTTTGTACTTCATGCCTGTGCGACTGCTTTCTAAACCCTTGTAGATCCAAATTACTAGCGAATGCGCGTTTAGCCATCAATCTGGTTCAGTCCTGCCCTACGGTGAACTAAATTATAGAACTAAGAGTTTTGAATGTTTGTATTGCAATACTGCAATCCCGCTAGCGTGTCTGTTTTTCTATGCATTGCTTGGGTTTTTGGCTACATACACCTCTGCATAACATACCCCTGTGCCCGTATGCATTATGCGGGCATGTGGGCGTTGCATTTCTCAACTCTGCATAATGATACCCCCAAAATGAATCCAACAAATTTGCATACTATGCACGCTTAGCAAACGTTGTGTAGAGTGTGTTTCCTGTCGGACAGTACACACAGAGTGTGGCTTCTTAGACGTAACACTATTACTATATACCGAGTGACGAAACCTTTGCTTCTTGTATCAGCATATCGGAGCCATCTCGTAGAGCCCACTGCGAACCATAAAGCCTCATGCAGCTTGTCCGCATTGATGCAAAATACTGTTTGCCCTTACAATGAGTTCGTATCAGCCTTATCGCGTGCAAGCTCTGTTGACTTTGCTAGTCCCGCGCCCTGCCACACTTATGTTTGTGTTCTTGTGAGTACGACCGGAGCCCCATTAGAAGCCAGTGTCTCCGTCCAGAACGTGATTCCCCGTGTTAGAGATTAAAGCTCAAGCACACCACGTCCTAGTAGTGTTCTACGTACCAAGCGAAGAAACATAACAGTTTGTAAGCTGCAAGTTTCGGTTGCTCGCCACACATATTCTTCTCAGTCTTGTCTCATCGAAATGCTGCTTCCTTGGAATGATGTTGGGGCCTAACGTCGCAACCAATTCTTTTATGTACCAAGTGATGAAACCCTGCCAAATCGTACACGAAAAAGGTGCTCCTCCTTACAAAAGAGGTTTCCCAGAGCATCCGGCGCTGCCTGTAAGTGTCTGATGGATCCTATCAGGCGCTGATAGGGGGCGCTGACAGGATGTACCACATTAGGGGGGGGCGCTTCTATCAGCCTCTGATAGGACCCAAAGAAAGAAGACAAAAACCGGCCGGAAAGTAATTTCCACGAAAAAATGTACTTACCAGCGGGGGTCTATCTATCTATCTATCTATCAAAACAATATATATATATATAGATATATATATAATTTTATTTGTATGTGGATACATATGCCGGTATGTATGCATGTATGTATATGTATATGTATATGTATATATATATATATATATGTGGGTTTGTGTATGTGTGTATGTGTATATATATGTAAAAAATGTGCAAGCATGTGTATATATATATGTAAGAGAAACCTTTATGTATTATGTGACGCTTCTCTTTCTTGAGGGCAAGGTTTCATTAGTTTCTGCGTGGGGGATTGATCTCGACTTGGTTGCTGCTCTCCCCACCAGAGCTGTAATGAATGTAGGTGTGGCTGGCTAGCACTCTCCACAGACTGGACCCTGTCTCTCCCTCTTACTTCCACACGTGCGATCCTATGCAGGCAGAACCGGCGGCCGTTCCTTTTGCACTCACTGCCGGCGGCGGTTCGTCTGTGCAACGGGATAGCTCTGATTGCTCAGGATAGAAGACACATATAGCACTTAGCTATGGGCATTGACTTGAGCCAAACGTTGCGTTGGCGGTCACATAGAAAGGTAAAGATGAGGGATGCGTAGCATGCCCCCTAGAGTCGAGGGACGCGTAGCGTGCCCCCTTCTCTTGCACTTTACACGGTCTTGCTCACAGCTCTTCTAGTGACACCTTAGAACTTGACAAGGCATCGCAGTCCGTTCGCACCCCCCATGAGTTGCGTCTCCGACGCTGCTCACCCGGAAGATGGCACGATAGGACAACAGAAAATTTCCGCCGCAACGTTGACATTGAAAATCAGAGCTTTGCATCCAATTAGAAACGTTGTGACACTTATCTACGTCAGTAACGATCCCCTGAAATGACAAACGAATCAGGCGTCACCGAAGAAAGAAGCATTCGCGATGGCATTCCACGGGCGAAGCTCAGAGGTCACGAACTGATAGGCGAGGAAGATCAGGCGTTGTCTCGCCACCATCTTCGCGTTGACGTAGGATCGCGGTCCCAGGGCCGGAGGTTCTCCTCTGGATACTGGTTCCTCGGCTTTCCTTTGTCCTTGCCTTTGTTTCGACCTTTGCCGGCGATGTAGTCGTGGTAGGAATTAGTGTTCCAGCCACCATGTTGCTCGCCTCCGGTTCTTCCACGCCCTTTTGAAGGTCCCTTGGATGAAGAAGTGCTTTCACGTTCCTCCGTAGTGACAGGCGTGTCCAGGATGGACGTACCACCTGGAGGAAGATAGTCAGCGGCCGAAATGTGGTGTAGGGCTTCCGTACGCTTGGTCGTCGGGTTTTGCTGTCTCTCAGCTTTGGATCTGTTCAATCTGTCCATGAAATGCGCAGGCATTTGCACACTGTGGTCCACCAGCAAGCCGATGGTCTGGACTGACTGATCAGAATGAGTCAGCAGAATACCGACGGGGTCGATGTACAAGAAGTCCACTGGTCCAGTTGGCGTTGGTCGTAGCACTGAGAATTGTTGGTGTCCCGTCACCATTGGGATCACCTCGCACAGGACGTTCAGGCAACAAAAGTGCATAGCCTTTACATCTTCATCCCTGTCGCTCTTCAAGTAAGTAGTAGGGTTGAAGTTGTCCCTGCCAATTCCCATCATGTTGGCTCCCCGTGTAAGTAAAGAAAGCATCTGGTTCGTCCGGAAGCGCTTCAAGGTGTAAGTCCCGTTGGGATCATACTGTTTGAGGTTCTCAGGTTCCTTGGCAAAGCGAATGATCTCCTCATCAGTCACATCCTTGCTCACACCCGTTTCCCTATCCACTGCCGCCAAAGATCCCCACTTTCCAAGCACATCATAGCGCTGGCCAAGTGCGAAACTTTCCCTCATCTGAAACAACGGCATAGTCGCCCACTTTGCGAATCCTGACCAAGCTTTGTAGATGGATCTGCATACCACGTATGCCATGTACGACAGAGCGGTCATGTTCGCGTCAATGCAATGGGCATTTCGCTTTCCAGAATAGTAAGATGGCTGCATGGCGGTACGTGCAAGTTGTAGCTCAGGATCGATGTTCAAAGACTGGCCGGTAATGAAGACGGGACGACGTTCCTGTGCGATTGCTTCTGGAACTGCGTCATCAAAGTCCTCTCCAGGCTCTACGTCCATTTCTTCATCAGGTTCCTGTTCTGGATCGTCTTCCGCGATGACAGATGGTTCTGGGATTTCTTCAGGTTCCGCAACGGTCTCTACCTCCATGGCTTCCTGCTCCTCTTCGGGCGCCTCAGGCACTGCGGCTGCTGCGGCTTCCATTGTCTGAGCAATGAAGTCACTGGGGATCTCCGTAGGAGTCTCCCGTTGTGGAGAACCTTGGTAATATCCGCTCGAAATGAACTGTGACCAGCAAGACGTGCATCGGGAGAAACATGCTGGAACGATGTTGTAGCATGCCGGGCATACCCTCATTCTCCGTCCATCCTCGTCTCTGCGTAGGTCTTCGGGTCGCCAATTCTTGATGACAAACTTGATTCCTTTGTCCATGTAGTGATGCCGAACCGTGTTCTCCCTGTGGGACTCCAGGACAGTCGTGAGGTCTCGAATGATCTGCTCCTTGCTTGTGTCGTGGGGTCCAGGAGGCATCTCGCAAAGCAATTCCATGATCTTGCTTGGCGTTCGGTATCTCTCGAACTCAGGAAGCAACGGTGATGCATTGTAGTCCAACACCAGCTCTTTCTCCAACCTTTCATCGTAGATCTTTTCCACCAGAGCGAAAGAGTGTGTATCTCGAGGATCAGGGACGCAAAACCATACCTCCTTGACGAAATGGAAAGGTATCGTTCGACCAACGATCATGATGCCGCTGTCTGTGATACGTCCATCCTCTCGTGCAAGATCTTGCGATGGGACATGAAGGACCGCCAATGGCATGTGCTTGGCGTCTCGTCCGTGTACTCGCATCTTGGTCGTTGCGTTCCGGTGATCGAACGGCGCAAACACCCCCCAATAGCTGTGGAGTCTGCCGCCTTGGTTGCCTCGGAATTGGCGCCTATGGTCGAAGTCCCCGTCGGGGTCCTCCGAACCAGGCATGATGCCTTGCGTGACAATGGAATCCAAGTTGCGGCATGCCGTAGCGTGGAACGCACCTCCAAGACGTTGCAAGAGGGTCATAGATGGAGATATTGCGAACCTGTTCTTGTCCAACTGAAGCAAGTTGTTCTGGGGATCTGAATGCGCAGAGTGACCACTCGTAGCCCGAACTGCCCATGGCTTCACCCAGCCGTTGCATAGGTTCAGGTACCTCTGGCCATGCCGACAATGATCGTTGTTCTGGATCTCCGTGATCTGGTCCTGAACTGATACCAACATGTTCGAACCTGCTGATCCAAGAACTTCCGTGCCGGGGTCCTTCACTCTCACACCCAGGAACTGCAACCGAATCTTGGCCTTGTTGCGTTTCGTGGCTGCAATCATGTTCCCCTGGAACAATAGCTGAAGTCTTTCATTGTACACTCTCTTCTTCTGTTGTCATCGGTCCTTGAGACCCCTTCGGTGATGCGTCTGCTTTCATGGGTCCATAGTGGCTCATGCCTCACCAAGTCTTCGATCATCACCCATCCTCCTTCATCACATTTGATGACACTGTTGAATGCCACCTGGCACCTGTTGTCAAGCCATTCCGAGCCTGGGCGCCTGGCGATTCTGTGGCGCAAGTCAGATTGGATGCATGATAGCGCCCAATCCGCATTCAATCTGCGCTGACGGGTGATGTTGCGAAGGACAACTTCGTTCACGATGTCCCACCGATTGTTGATGAAGCTTGCACCCTTGGTTGGGATCAGGTCGAGAATCCCGCACCGGATTGGCCTTCCGCCGCCGATGGATTCATAGCCTGGATTGGTGTAGCTATGAGTGTTTTCGTCGTACGCAAAGCTAGGACGGTCTCCTCGTTGAGGTAGGCGTCGGTCGCGATGGTCCGAAAGCTGCTCAATGATGTCCACCACTCGCTGGCTATTCTCTGGTCCCGATTCCTGCAGTGGTACGCCACAAGCATCATTTAGGCCCCGACGGTTCTCCACATCCGTGCAGAGATTGTGTTTGTTCTCATAACGGATCAAGACCACATCACCCCGTACGGCTTCGCCTCCGCGTCGCGGTCGGGCTTTGGCCTTGGGTCGTCGGTCCGAGGATGCAACACTCACATGGTCTGTGGTGTCAACGTCCATTGGCTCAGCCTCTTGTGTAGGTACTCGACGTGGATATCGAAGAAGACTTTCCTTGATAATCTGGACGCCTCGAAGTACCAGATCCCGGGTTGCAGCATTTTCTGTGCAATTGGACAGAGTGTGTAGATCACTGCCACAAGCAACACAGAACGTGATGCGGTCGCTTCCGACTGACATTTCGCCCTGAGCGAGTACGCCAACATAGTCCTGAAGCTGCGTGACAAATCCTTCACGAATTGCATGCCTGGGATCAGGGCCTTCTGCACCTTGTTCTTCTTCGGGTTGCGCATCCACATCTACATCCTGTGCAGGTATTGGTGGAGCAACTGAGAACCCTGGATCGTCCGTGACGTTGTCAGCGGCCTGTGTCTCGTCGGTTCTCGCAATCTCTACAGGGTAGATATCACCATCGACGATCACTGTGAAATCAATCACGAGGTCAGCGGACATGTTGTTGACGATCTCAGCGACTGCTTCATTCTTCTTGGGCGGTGTCCTTTTGCGCGGGGAGTCAACCGTGATCAGCTCGATGGCTTCGGCCGACGCGTAGCGGAAGAATGACCTTTCGATTCCCCTCGCGCACGCATTTGCTCCCTCAAGGCCACCCCAATTCGGAAAATGACTTGGGTGTCTCATTGCAATTGTAAGAAGCCCGAGCGCCAGCTCCACTGTGTCACCCAGGAGCTCTTCCTTGGGCAAGACTGACCCTCTGTAGCATTCTTGGCGCTCTTCCGGAGTCAAAAGCATCCTCATGAAACCAGCATAAGCGCAGTTCCCGGCATCGTAGTAGCAGATGTAGCATGTCTTGCCTTCGGAGTCGTACCCTCTGTCCCACGCCAACTGTTTGGCCTTTCCCCATGCCGCGTACTCGATGGCCTGACTGGCTGTGATTCGGAGACCACCGTAGTGAGAAACCGTCTTGCCGATGTCTTCATAGACCATCTCTGCACAAACTTTGAGGAACTCCTTGATGTCCACGCGAGGATCCACGAATTGAAGCCTCAGGTCATAAAGGTGCTTCGCGCAAGCCAAGGTGTACTTCTGGGACGTGATCAAGTCATTGAAGGAGCTGATTTGATGCTGCATCTTCAGTCAAGCCATCCAATGTCTCATTCACAGATTCCAACGATCCCTTTGTGACTTGGAAGTTGTAGTTGGCACCTGCGGTGATCGACGGGCTCACAATGTAGATCTCACTCCATCCATGCATGACGAGATTCTCTCTCACCGTATGCGATGACCCTCTGGTCCTTGCGACCATGTCAAAGTCTTGGACGAGGATTGTGCATTGAGAGCGCATAGTCGCGGCATCGGGCTTGCCACCCATACCCAAACTATTGCGAAATCCGTTCAGCGTGTTCATGGTGTTGATCCTTGCTTCTGCCGGAATTTCATCGTTGTCGACAAGATCGCTGTCTGCCTCGATCATCACTGCCGAGGTAAGCATTGGAGGAGAAGGAAGATGCACGCACGACACCAATGCCAATGCATGGTACAGCCGCGAATACATCCGTAACCACATCTTCGTGCTCAGCTTCACGTAGACCTTCAGGTTGAGACCCTTGTCGTCACTTTGAGAGACGGAACGAATCCTTGCCAAGTAGGTCACCAGTCTTCTGACGTAATGCTGAATCGGTGTGGTCCCCACGTCGTGGTTGGCCACGAACTTTGGCGTCTCATCAATGGTAGGTGGGTACTCGTCTTGATCACGGGTCGTCGCCAGCAAGCTCGAGCGACAGCCCTTTTCATCGATGTTGACATAATGGTACCAACTTTCCTGAGCGCCAGCGGGGATTGGAGCTTCCTCCCATGTCGGTTGCGATGGTTCCTCTTCCGGTTGCGAAGTCGATGGTTGTGGAGGAGGTGCCGCAGAAGATGATGACGCCGATGCCGTTGCCTCGTCCGTCCTTGCCCTCTTTGGTCCGTGGCTAGGGGTGGCTCGAGGCTCGGTAGCGGATCCTTGCGGTTGTCCCGGCGTTCTTCCATGCTCAGGGTGCACGATTCCTTCCGGTTCGAGGTTGCTTGCCGTAGGCATCGCCACCCTCCCCGTTGAGTACACCCAGCTAGGATGCCGTTGAAGATTGGGCGGAAATAGGCCATCATCTTGCATAAGCGGACTTGGTGCCCCCATCTGTTGGAATTCTGCTTCCCATATGCTCAACGTGGCGCGTTTGGTAGAGCAGTCGACCACATACCCAGATTCAACTCCGCACTGATTCCAGGTGTAGCTACGGAACGCATCCGGCAATTGGAAGCCGTTCCTGTCCTGATCTGCACATACAGCATCCACATGGTGCTTGAGGAAAGAATACGTGGTGTAGTCGGAATCAGGGAGCACATCGTTGGACCATCTGTAATGCGGGTGTCCAGTATCTGGATCAACCCATGATACGTAGGAATGAAGCACGTGGAGACAGACACTGAACGCCTGGAGCGAGTTCATCGCAAAGGCGAGCGGATGTCCCATGCCTTGAGGCATTGTGCGCATCATCAAAGCCAGCTGGTGAACGTTGATTGGCGTAGCGCCGTCGTTGTTCGCTGCACATTCTTGGTTGTAGGTCCGTAGTCCATACCCAGTGTGTTTTGCGAACATGTACATCAGCTTGCACACCCTACATAACGTAGGCTCCGCCAACAGGTCTGATTGGTCAGGTGCTCTACCCGACATAGGCAACTTGTGGTAGTAGTCCTGATTCACCGTATACCATTGTTGAATTCTCGTGTCTGTCACAGTCTGGTAGGGCGTCTCAACGGAGTTGATGAGAACGGCGAGGTTGTAGTACCCGTCCGCACTGACGATGTTCCTTGTAGCAGTGTTCAAGTCGAACCGAACTTGCTTTCGTTCTTGTTCCAGTTCAACCACGGCCAATTTTGCATCATCGCGGATCACTTCCTCATCCACCATGAACCTGGTGATGGCATTGAACTTCCCCTCGTAGTCAGCAACAATGTGTTTGAGACCTCCACCAAACTTGATGACCATGGCGAGTATCTCCCCATAGGGTTTGTCCATGTACTCCTCAGGGGCAGCAAATAAGCAAGCTTTGAGGATTTCTCGGACTCGAATGGAAAGATCCCCTCCTGGCGACAGATTTGCACACGTGAACAGCAAGACCAACGGAGGTGCTTTGAACGCTGCCCATGTGCGAATGAGATCATTGTCGACCACTTTGTCTTTCGTAATCTTCGGCGGGAGCGAAACGCTCTGCGACGGATCCCCAGAATACATCTCCAGGAACTTGTGGAACTTCAGAAACGTTCGCATCATCCCACCAGACGGGAAAACTTCTTCGTGGTCCACTCCTTCGAAGGCCAGCTCGTAGGCATTGTAGCTTTCAGCCATGGCTCGGGTTTCGGTCCTTCCTCCGTAGGAGGGAAGTCCCTACACCCTACTCGACTTCACGGTTCCGGGTTCTCCGTAAGAGGCACCCTTCCCCGATCCGTCTGGTCAGACCTTAGTTGTTCCTTAGTTGGGGCTGTCTAATAGCCCCTTCATCAGCGTCTACACACTGATGTTGCTGCCATGCAATGTCCTCAGATTCATGTGCAACATGACTGACACTGACATGAGCTCGAACAAGGCTGCGAACATTCCTCGCAATTGACCGCCATGAGACATCAATGCGCTGCGACAAACTGTTCTTCGAATCATGGTCCAAGCAATCATCCGGTCTCATCACCAAACGGTCCGCTTCAGGCATGTTAGAGAACATGATCCTGCGTCCACCACCCTCGCCATCAGCACCAACATGATCATCAACCTTAACCTTCGTCACCTTGCCACTTGAAACAAGAGCATGCAACTCTGGCCAAGACCAACATGAACATGAAGAAGGCATGTCAAGCGAAAAATAGACGTCGGAAAATTCCGCACACTTCTTCAGCAGGCGTTTGAGAGATTTCAAGACACTTCTGAAAACCTTGTACTTCCCACCAGAACGTTTTTCACCCCCCACGCAAGCCCCTTCACTACTTCCAGGACCAGCACCTGATCGCAAAAGCGATGCCACGAATAGCACAGGTGTGCGCAGGTCGTTCCGGCACGCATCCTTCATCATACCGATAAGGTTGTCCTCATCGGCTTTGGAGCTGATCAGCTCCTTGCAAGTTATGCGAGAGCAACCCTTAGTGGACTTAGGTACGGCGTAGCCGTTACCCAAGCCACAGAGGTCAACAATCATGCGGTCTGGCTTCCGTCCACCAGCCTTCGACGGCATGGCTACCAATCTCCCATCGCCAGTTGCCTGAAATTTCAAGGCTTTAAGCAATCTTCTGGAGATTTGGCTAGTCAACTCGCATTTATCAGATCGATCCTTAGCGTCCGAATCAGTCAGGTGCAAATGTTTGGACGAGCATACATCAGACGACTTAGGATGCAGCGCGACGTTTGCGGCAATGTACTCCCATTCATCCTTGCAGTAGCCGAGCTCAACGGCGGTTCCGGGAGATACAGGATCCCGAAAGGTATAACGTTGCCCGTGAGTGCATCCTTGGATCTTGATGCTCTTCCACATGGCATCTTCCTGAAGTCCCTTGTACTGCTTGGTTTCCTGGACTGGTACTCGAGGAGGCACTTCGATGATGATTTGGAACCCCCATGATGCCGCTCTGCGCGCAATTCTTTGGACGACCTCCCCCCATGGGTAGTCTGTCCGCAATTTGGCCCTTTCAGGGTTGTCAGCGATTTTCCGACTCAGCCACGAATTCTTGCCCAACACCCCTGCACCAATGAAGATTACGGAGTTAGGGTTGTCTTTCCTTGCTTCCACCACATCAAAGAGGTAGGCGCACATGGCGTCGTCAACTTCTCGCCCCATACTCAGAACATTTACTTGCAGCCCAGGGTCGTAGTGAGAATCGGGAGCATGCTGGGCGATGCAATCCTTGCCTGGAGCATACTCGTTCCACCAGTTCTCCTCATCGACTCCTATCAATGTCCATACCGTCACTGCCTTTGGAGCATCTTTGATAGTGATACGGTACTTCCACCGGCTGTAAGGATTCTTGTAAGCATGGACCAACCTTCCATCGTGGTCGAGGAATTGGATCACCAGCCCTCCTTGGGCTTGTTTTCGGCGAAATTGACCACGTGAGGCACAATTGCTCCATCATATCCTTGATATTCCCTTTTCTGTTCCGCCGCATCATGCCATACATCTTCGTACACCGACGACCATTGGTCATAACCAAATTGCGAGGCTTGACTTTTGGATTGGCCGTTGAAACAAAATCCCTGGTGCAATGTAAAGCCCTGGTACCCCCCATGGATGGCACGCGCCAGTGTGACAACCACCGCTCGCCACTTGGCGGGCAGGGCGCGCACATAAGACTGGCCCAGAGGCGGTTCAGGAGGAGGCAAAAACGGCGGCGCAAGGACGTCCGCAATAGCAGCGGGGCGCAAATGTCCCCGTACCGGATGGTACTGAAACACAGCACGCTCCACATAGCGGTCGAACTTGCCCGGTTGGTCAAGGATAGCAGCACGATCCTCCATCTGGTGCCACTGCCCTTCACGAAGAATCCAAGTCGACCGAAGGTAACGACCAGGCGGCAAACGCAGAAGGCGGCCCCCGCAACATGCGCGGGAACTTGACAACCAGGATGGGGTCCACACTGTCATGTTCTTGCAAGCCTTCCTTACTCGACAATCCTGCGCGATACAACACCTGAGGGAGGATCGGCGTCTGCGTGTAAGGAAAACAAGGCACTTCGCTCTTGAACGAGTAGTGCTGCTGACCTTTCTCATCCGTGCTTTGGGTATGAGTAGGCCGCATCAGATCCATAATCTCTTGGGAGCCGATGAGATCCGGCGGAAAGATGTTGATGAGCTGACACGCATGTGTCCAGGACACGGAATCCTTGAACGACTTGGTGTGTATGTCTGCTGACATCTTGGCAGTGACCTCATAGGCAAGAGAAACGTAACCTTCCTGAAAGATAGAATGCATCCATCCAATGCAGATACCGTGGGTACGTTCCAAGTGACGCATAGTCGGATTCTTGCCCGTGCGAATCACCCCGATCATGGTTTGGTTGTCGTCGTAGAAGACGAAGTTGGGGTCTTGCCCCCCAAGCTGCTGCCACAACGTGATAGCAGGCAATCCAAGACGTGACATGGCAAAGTCGGCCGCGACAATCTCGGCCTCAGGTGTGGAATGACTCAAGCACCCTGCCTTTTGCTAAGTCCCGCCAAGGGAAATCTTGTGTGAGAAGCTTGAATGTGCAAGTGAGCACCGGAGGTAGATTTCAAACTTTCTCCACAACCTGCATAGTCCGCATCTGCAAACAGCCCGATGGACGAGTCCTCCAAGGAGTTCCCGACCCATCCAAACATCATGTGATGTTTGGACTGGTGCACATAGGCCATGAGATGATGAAGAAGAGCATCCTCCTTCTTGGTCCATTTCGTGATCTTGCGTGCGAGATTGTTGATACTGCGCAGAAGATCAAAGCGGCAAATGCGCGAGGCATAAAGCAATTTCATGAGAATGCTGGCTGCCTGCGGAGCAAGTGCGCCGCGATTGGCCTCGTTGATTTCCTCTTCCTCGGGCGCCTTGGGAATAGGTGGAGGCGGAACGAGCCGACCATCCTTATCGACAGGCATGGTGTGTCCACACCACGTGCATCGATGGCTTTTACCTGACTGTGCCGGAGCGCGAGCTGGGTGATTCTTAGTCTCCTCAGCCGGACTCGGCGGTGGTACCGTCTTGAATTTTGTCGGATCGAACCCAGTCACGTCGCAGTACTTCTTGACTGTCATGTCCAGGTACGTCTCCATGTCGTAGGTAACGGTCTGCACCTTCGTTTTATCATGCAACGTTGCCTCGCCCTTGGAGATGCGACAACCCAGATACAAGCCCAGCGGCGTTTCTTCTTCCAATCGAAGTTCTTGGCGCAACATGTCCCATCCCTTGGGTAGATTCTCTTTGGGTCCTGCCATCTTGAGATCATCCACGTAGATGACAAGTAAGAGCTTCATTTGCGGGTGAAAATACAATGATGGCAATTCATCGCCAATCGGCTTGAATCCTACTTTCTGTACCGCGGTGTGGCAATGTTGTTCCCACATGGTTCCTGCGTCAGGATGTCCATACAGAGCTTTGATCAGGCGACATACCGGCCTACGGAATTTGTGCCGTTTCGCAGATGGATGCCAGGCTTCATCAGGCAGTTCAACCCAACATGGAGTGCCCGATAATCTCGCCTGAATGTATGCTTGGATAGCATCCACCATCTGGACATCGTTGCCAGGAAGGCATCCGTAATAATCTGCCCACCGTGAGGCGTCAAACGTAGCCGGGGAATTCCCCAAATCCTGAAACAATGCGGCTTCCATATTCTGGTCTTTGACCTGATCACCGAGTAGTACACCTCGCCCTTTGAACTTCCTGGCAGGGTCGTCCTCTTTGAGCTGATAGTTCTTCTCGTATATCAGTCCATGTACTCGCGCCATGTGTACTTTCTCACCTTTCTTCTTTGCCTCAGCGACGACGTCGTCGTATTCACGCGTAGTTGAGAAGTCAAACACCTCTTGGTCCCACAATCCCTTCCATTCTTTCATGAAAGCTTCCATGGCCTTGGGATTGTTGATCATCTCTTTGCGTGTGACGGGTCGAGTGACCATGGCATTGAAGAACGATCCTCCTGCATGATTCTTTTCCCGATCCCCACCCCCCCACCACGCCCTCACCCCCCCCCCCCCCATCACCCTCCTCCCTCCCCCCTCCCCCCCCCCCTCCCCGGCCCCCTCCCCCCACCCTGTCCGTTGGTTCACCCCTCACCCCCCCCCCCCCCCTCCCCGCCCCACCCCTCCCCGATGTACGTTTCTGTGAGAAGTCGTACACGGCATAGAAGGAATCCAGTTATCATCCATGACCATATGCGCCGGAACAGCCGGCACGACATCTGCCAAGAATTGTTCCTGTGTATATTGATCAACATAGGACTGTGCCCATGACCAACCATCGTCATCATCAACAGACACGTTGAGTTGCAGATCAATCTCTTCACACGGGACAATCTTGGGAAAGATCATGTTGTCCAAAACCTTGGTGACTATCTTCTTTCCTATCACAGCCTTCTTCCGGTCTTTCTTGGCAACTCGAGCTTTGTCTCGCTTTTCTTTCTTATATGCTGCCTTCTTCTCCGCTTCGCTCATCTTCTTCCATGCTTCCGGAGAATAAGAATGGATAGGTCGCCGTGTAGGAAGAGTTCGTCGACCGTCACTTCGGATCTTGTACGGAACTCCCCTTTTGTCGATCTTGCAAGCTTCACCGTCATCGGTAAGATATACAATGCCGTCTCCTTTCTTCCCCGTACTCCAATGTTCAATCTCCTCGGGAGCCAACTTCTTTTCTTTCAAGATCTTGATAATCTCTCCAGGTGCTTCGATGTCTCCTTCGGGGATGAGTCTACCGGTTGGACCGACTTCGCGGGGCGATCGTCGATCTTTCCCAGTGACCTTTGGTTCAGAAGGAGGCGGTGCTGCACGTAGACCCAGCTTTTCGTCTAGTTCTTCGAGTCTTTTGTCTCCTATGGCATCAATAGCTTCATGTTCTGCTGACTTGAAGACTTCGCCGGGCGGCTCCGTCTCTATGTCAGATGGATCTATGTCCTGTAAGTCAGGATCTTCTCCGGTATCCGGTGGAGGAAGAAGTCCATTTGGATCATCTTCATCCCCGTCGCCACCATTTCCTCCGGGCGGACCGTCATCACCGTCATCGACGTCTTTTATCTCCTTGCCAGCGAGGTCAACGTTGTCCCTGAGTCCCTCAATGGTTGAATTCATCCTTTCGTACTCGGCTTTCAGGGGGAACGTTATCTCCTCTGGGAAGTAGATAACTTCTGTCTCGTACGGTCTCATCAACTTCCTGGGAACAGATGCGTCCATCGACAAGTTCGCGTTGGCAAATTCCTTCATATCCCAGACGCGATACTTTTTGGACCACCCTTGACCAGCAGTGATGATGTATCCGGCAAAAATGCCTGGAATCCCCTTTGGATCGAATTTGTTGCCATATGTCTTCGGCCTTGTGTCCGTCGGCTTGAAGAAGACTTTGGCCCCAAAGGGTATGGCTTTTCCCTCGAAGTCCTTTCCAGTCATACGTTTCCATGCTGAATCACCATCGCCCTCCACGTCTTCGATGTTGAGGTTCTGCATCACGCAGTTCAGCGCAAAAGACCAGTATTGAGCGGGTAATCCGGCGTGTAGCATGGATGCTGCGACTGTGTTGATCACTTCTTGATTTGATCGCTCAGCGAGTGAATTGTTACTGGGTTTCCCTGGAAGGGAATGATCTATCACGATCTTCAACTGCGCCATAGCTGAATCGAACTCTGGTGATTCATCACTGTACGCCATATGAATCTTGCGTCTTCCCATAAGGCGTCTGATGGCCATGACGACTTCGTCAGTGCTCCTTGAAGCCGTGGGAATCGCTGCGATCATTTTGGTGGCGATGTCCCTGATGACTAGAACTTCACGTGCACCGTCATCGAGTCCAATACCTGCTTCGGCGGCCTTGCGCATGTCAAGGAAGTCGAACGTCACAAGATCTCCCCAGTGTTTGATCACACGTTGAAATGCACCTAGTTGTGTTCGCAAGTGCTTCATCTTCGCGCGTATGCACGATTCGCAATATGGATTGCGGTAGCGATGAGTACACAGATGTGCCAATGTCTTAGCTTCGGCTTTCAGTGTTCCGACTCTGGCCTTACGGCTCGGCGCACCGTCGCCTTCCACATCAATGATCACCTCATCGTCACCATCCAATGGAATTTCACCCACTCCTTTTCCTTCGTCGTCGTCCGGAGGGCGTCCGGCCTCGGACTCTGGTACTTCTTCTATAGGAGGTTCTTGGGGTTCAGGATCAGGAGGTCGTTCGTGATCATCACCTTCTTCTTCTGCTTCAATCTCGCTCGGGGCAGCTTCAGCGGCAGCTGCAACGCTGACGTCAACATTGCCCGCTGTCAACGCACCCTTGAAGATTTCGGTGATGGCTTTGGCCTCCGGATCATCATGAACCAATGACTTGGAACTCCCGGCACGAACGTACGGGATGTCACCGTTCACGAACAGAGATATTCTCTTGCCCTGCGGGTTGATCATGAATGGTTCCCTTCCGGGTGGCCACACAAACCCGTAGTTGAAGTTCATACATCTCTTGCATATGGAAAGCACCGACGGTGTGTCATCCAACACATAAGCGTTGATCGGTTCCTCGAACGACTCAGTCTGGAAATTCGACACGAGATCGGTATCGGTGATTCCATTGGCTGTCTGAAATGATATGGGCTCTGGAGTCACGAGTGTTTCGAGACTGTGCTTCTCGATCTTCTTCTGAGATATGAGGTCATGACCACACACAGTGTCCATGAGAAACTTGATCTTCTTCTTGAGGATGACTGGTTGAACCATGCATTTGAATAAGCCTTGATTGATGATCCGTTTGCTGTGTGCAGCATCGAGTTCGCGCTCAACGATGGAATCCTCACCGTCGTAGAACGAAACTTCTTCCACTCGAGACGTTCCTGGGATTCGTACGAATGAAACTCGATCTCCGCATTGACCATCATCGTCGTCAACCATGTCTCTCATGATCTGTGCCCTCAATCTCGCTTTGTGCTTGGCGAATTCCAAGCTCACGGCGCGATCCTCATCATTGATAACCGCTTCCATGTCGACGTACTTCACCTTCCGCTCTTTGTCTTTCTTCGATCTTCTAGGACACGAAGAAATGAACTTCACGTCGTTGGCAAATGTCACATTGCGCTTTATCACTTTCCGGGTCGACGTAGTCGTTCCCGAGGATTCGTCATCTGTTGAACAATCCGAATCAGCGTCGCTGTCAACGGACGGACAATCTGACTCCTCCTCATCCTGCCTTGAAGATCGCTTCCATATAGCCGGAGCTGATGGATTCCACCTTCGACACAATCTGATGGCGGGTGCCGCAGGGAGTGCCTTGGCCTTGGCATTCGGCTTCGCTGGAGCTGCCTTCGCTTCGGATTTAGCTTTAGCTTTTGCCTTTGGTTCCGGAGCCGGGGTAGCCGCTGCCTCATGCTTGAAAGGACAATTCTCTCTTGAGCACGAGCCTGTGTTCTTGAACGAGTAGCATATCCTGTTTCCTCCTCCTCCAGATGGACTTGGAGTTCTCGTCCTCGGCGTGAAGGGTCGCTCTGGAGTCTTCTTCGAGTGACTGAATGGACACTTATCACCATTTCGACACCCTGCATCTGTGAAATGGAACTTGCAGCGGATTTGCTTCTTGCTTTTGTCACCTCTTTTGTCCGCTGACTCACTCCTCGTCTTCTTCTTGGGCTTTGGCTTGGTCTTCGCATGACTCTTCGCTTTGCTTTGAGGTAGTACAGGTGTTGCTTTATCCGGCTTGGTCGGCGAAGCCTTGACCTTTGCGGATGGAGCTGCGTTAGGCGTAGGTTCCTCGGGTACCTTGGCCGGTGCAGCAAGCAAATCCTTGCCCTCAAGCATCTGGCGCAAGCCAATTTGGGTCTGAGTGAGATTTGACTGTTCTCGTCTCCGCATGATAGTACGATCAATGATCTTCATCAGGTTGTCGTACGATCGGTCTTCATGATTGTAGGGCAAGTGTTCGTAATGCATGCCCAAGTCCATTTTCATTGCGGGCGAGTCCTTGATCTTGCTGTACAAGCAATCACGGAGAGCTGTTTTGGATGGAATGTCCTCTGGTCCCATCCGTCCCAGAACTTCCAACCACGTCTGCTTGAACGTATGAAGCTTGTTGTCGCCTTGGTACTGGAGCTTCACCAAATACTCAAGAGTGATGATCATGTCGAGACGATCATGCGTTCGAAAACTTTCGTACATCATCGCGATGACTTGTCGTCCTTTGATGATCTTCACGTCAGGCCTGCTGATGTAATCATTGGCCTTTCGGTTCACCTCGAGGTACAGGTCAGCTGATTTGTCACCACCGGCACGTAGCATTGCAACCATGGCGATCCCCAATTTGACGTCTATGCTCTTGAACTTCTTGTGTCCTGAATCATTCAATGCTTCGACATCAGGGAATGGGTTGAACGCTGGTGCCAGCCATAACATCCAGTCCTCATGATGTGGGTCGGCTGATGCCCCTAAGACATTGGCCGTGCACACGGATCGCCAGTTGTTGAGATGAGTGAGAGTAGGCCATGGAGGAACGGTCACTTTGTCGGCTTCCCTCCTGGAAATTCTCACCTCTGTGACTTCAGGATCCGCATCTCCATCAGGATCGCGTGCATGCGAACCAGGATCCGATTCAGGTTTGCCCCCTCCGCCCTTCTTCTTGTCATCATCATCATCAGGCGGATCTGGAGGATCATACCCGGTGCCGGTTCCTTCATCATGCTCGTCCTCTCCGTTCTCGTCGCCAGCTTCATCACCGTCATCGTCCCCTTGGTTTTCCTGAATCGTTTCAGCGAATAATCTCCACTCATCACGATCAGCTCTGAGACGTTGTTCGGCTTTCTGAGCCTTGAGTACTTCACTTCGCAGATCAGCAATCTTCTCTTCGTATTGTTCCGCGATCTCTTTCTCGATCTGACGCCTCCTTGCCTCATGGATAGAATCGTCATAGGCGACAGGGGGACCAACGAGGTCGTTGCCCTTCGTAGATGCGGTGGCACCGTCGATGCCAACAGGTCTTGAGGAGCTGGCCGATGCTGTGGACTTCGATCCCAACATCCCGCGATCCCCCAAGAGTTCGCGTAGCTGTCGATCACGCACGGCTGCCGCATCACTTTTCCCATGAAATCCGCTTGGTATGCCGAACAAAGTGGCTGCACTAGGCGTGGAACGCGCAAGTGCTGGGCTGCTAATACCTGGCACGTAGTGCTCGGGCATTGCATCCGCCACGATTGGCATTGAACTGCGGCCAGTGAAGAAGTTTCCACCGGTGAATGGAATTCCATCCATCACAAGGTTCTTGTCCTTGTCCGATTCCGAGAATGCGAACTTCTCTTTGGCGACTGGACTAACTTGACTTGGGGACCGTATTTCAGGGGATCGTACCTCATCTCCTACGGAAAATGCAGGCATTACTTCCTTTCCTACGTGCTCCCAGCCAGACTCAGTAGTCCTCGAAGACATGGGCATGCTCGAAGGTCGCGTCGCTCCTCCTTGATTGGAGTTTCGCGCTGCCTCCAATTCGCTGCGTGTCCTCGCTTGAAGATCTTCTTGTGCTTTGAGCGTTTTCCTGAGTTCACTCAGCTCGTCGTGCAAGGTAGGCAATGATCGCCTTGCATGATCTTCATTTGATGAAGTCGATCCTCTGCTTCTTGCATCCTCTTCACAGCCATTTTGCGGTACTCTTCCTCTTCACCAAGACGTTCGCGAAGCCGAAATCGTTCTTGCTCAATGGCTGCGCTGTTTCCAGCTAGCCCTTGGATCTCGTTCACAGCCCGCAACTCCTGGTTCTTGACCAAGTGGAATCGTTCCTGCATTGCTTGTAAGGCTTGTTCCGAACTTGCTGTGTTTGACCGGAGGACCAAGTTCTCTCTGGCGTGTTCATGAAGTTCATGAGTCAGACGCTCATACTCACGTGCCATAAGCTCACCATCGCCTTGCGCTCTTGCCTCCAACTGCACAAAGTTGGTGGCTGCCTCCGTGCGGAACACGTGTAGCTGTTGAGCTAAATCCTCGGCAACGGCATGTGCTTGACGTTGTTGAGCAGAGTTCTGCTCATCCATGCGAAACAAAGCTGTTTCATAGTCTCGCTTCATCTCCTGATTGACATTGTTGATGTGCCTCATGGCTAAGCATGCATGGTCACGTTGTCGTTCCAATTCTTCAATGCGAATTCCAGATCCTTCATCTTCTTGTTGCATCTCCTTGATCTTGTCCATCAGGGTCTGGACGATTCCTTCGTATTCTTGCACCTGACTGCGATAGTACATCTGCTGTGCAAGGTTCGATGCTTCGAACTGTTGCGAAATCGTCAGTTCCTGGTAGGCATTCGGACCATCAGCTATTGCAGGCGTGGCCACGGATGACGCATCACCACGTGCAGGAATCGTATCCAGAGTCATGTCCAGATCGTCAGCATCGCGTGGTTGATTGGTAACCATCCGATTCCAAGTCATGGACTTGTCACGCCCACGAGTAGCCGAAGTCCTCGATCGTGCTGAAGAGCTTCTCGAAGATGATGGTCTTGACTTCTTTTCCAAGGTCTTGACTCCTTTGTCCTTGGCCCTGGACGTAGTCCGAGGTGCCTGAAAACCAGACGCTTCGGCCCGTCGTTCTGAAGCCTTGCCCGTCCTCGAACCTGTGGATGTCGGACGCGAAGGCGTAGATGCTCTTGGTAGACTCTTTGCTTTCCCCTTGGGAACTGCCTTTGCAATGGCAAGCGCAGAAGATTGACCTTTGTCATCTTCCGTGGAGCTATCAACGGATTGCACCACTGTGTCATCAGCTGTTGACTCACCAACGGCTGGCGCTGCCACATCGGCACCGAAAGTCATTGTCGTATCTTGGCTTGATCCTGAGTTCATTGTGGTCGTAGTAGATCAAGTAGTCGTTGCTGTAGAAAGGCAGAGCCGCGTACGGCTGATAACCTGCGTGGGGGATTGATCTCGACTTGGTTGCTGCTCTCCCCACCAGAGCTGTAATGAATGTAGGTGTGGCTGGCTAGCACTCTCCACAGACTGGACCCTGTCTCTCCCTCTTACTTCCACACGTGCAATCCTATGCAGGCAGAACCGGCGGCCGTTCCTTTT
This sequence comes from Symbiodinium sp. CCMP2592, assembly GCA_905221615.1. NCBI lineage: Eukaryota > Dinophyceae > Suessiales > Symbiodiniaceae > Symbiodinium > Symbiodinium sp. CCMP2592. Next base: position 260,226 of record CAJNDT010006042.1, on the reverse strand, counting down.
GCACTCACTGCCGGCGGCGGTTCGTCTGTGCAACGGGATAGCTCTGATTGCTCAGGATAGAAGACACATATAGCACTTAGCTATGGGCATTGACTTGAGCCAAACGTTGCGTTGGCGGTCACATGGAAAGGTAAAGATGAGGGATGCGTAGCATGCCCCCTAGAGTCGAGGGACGCGTAGCGTGCCCCCTTCTCTTGCACTTTACACGGTCTTGCTCACAGCTCTTATAGTGACACCTTAGAACTTGACAAGGCATCGCAGTCCGTTCGCAGTTTCAGAAGTTTCAATAGTTTCAAAAGTTTTGAAAATTCGGCCTCAACCCGAGAACTATTGAAAGTTTTGAAACCCTGCCCACCCTCATCCCGTACCTTGCAAAACTTTTGAAACTATTGAAACTACAGTATTAAAACTTTCAAAAGAAGGAGGGCAGGGTTTCGATAGTTTCAAAAGTTTTAGAAGTTTCACAAGGCAGCCCGCCCGAGAACTATTGGTTCTATTAAAACTTTCAAAAGAGGGAGGGCAGGGTTTCAATAGTTTCAAAAGCTTCAATAGTTTCAATAGTTTCAAAAGCTTGAAAAGTTTCAAAAGGTACGGGATGAGGGTGGGCCGGGTTTCAATAGTTCAAAAGTTTCAATAGCTTCAAAAGTTTTAGAAGTTTAAGAAGGCAGCCCGCCCGAGAACTATTGAAAGTTTTGAACCCGGGCCCACCCTCGCCCCGTACCTTTCAAAACTTTTGAAACTATTGAAACTATTAAAACTTTCAAAAGAGGGAGGGAATAGTTTCAAAAGTTTCAATAGTTTCAATAGTTTCAAAAGTTTTAAAAGTTTCAAAAGGTACGGGATGAGGGTGGGCCGGGTTTCAATAGTTTCAAAAGTTTCAAAAGTTTCAGAAGTTTAAGAAGGCAGCCCGCCCGAGAACTATTGAAAGTTTTGAACCCGGGCCCACCCTCGTCCCGTACCCTTCAAAACTTTTGAAACTATTGAAACTGTTAAAACTTTCGAAAGAGGGAGGGCAAGGTTTCAAGAGTTTCAAAAGTTTCAATAGTTTCAAAAGTTTCAAAAGGTACGGGATGAGGGTGGGCCGGGTTTCAATAGTTTCAAAAGTTTCAGAAGTTTAAGAAGGCAGCCCGCCCGAGAACTATTGAAAGTTTTGAACCCGGGCCCACCCTCGTCCCGTACCCTTCAAAACTTTTGAAACTATTGAAACTGTTAAAACATTCAAAAGAGAGAGGGCAGGGTTTCAATAGTTTCAAATGTTTCAATAGTTTCAAAGTTTTAAAAGTTTCAAAAGGTACGGGATGAGGGTGGGCTGGGTTTCAATAGTTTCCATAGTTTCAAAAGTTTCAATAGTTTCAATAGTTTTAGAAGTTTCGAAAGGCAGCCCGCCCGAGAACTATTGAAAGTTTTGAAACCGGGCCCACCCTCATCCCGTACCTTTCAATACTTTTGAAACTATTGAAACTATTAAAACTTTCAAAAGAGAGAGGGCCGGGTTTCATAGTTTCAAAAGTTTCAATAGTTTCAAAAGTTTTAAAAGTTTCAAAAGGTACGGGATGAGGGTGGGCTGGGATTCAATAGTTTCAATAGTTTCAAAAGTTTCAATAGTTTCAAAAGTTTTAAAGTTGCACAAGGTACGGGATGAGGGTGGGCTGGGTTTCAATAGTTTCAACAGTTTCAAAAGTTTCAATAGTTTCAAAAGTTTTAGAAGTTTCAATAGGCAGCCCGCCCGAGAACTATTGAAAGGTGTGAAACCGGGCCCACCCTCGTCCCGTACCTTTCAAAACTTTTGAAACTATTGAAACTATTAAAACTTTCAAAAGAGGGAGGGCAAGGTTTCAATAGATTGAATAGTTTCAAAAGTTTTAGAAGTTTCAAAAGGCAGCCCGCCCGAGAACTATTGAAAGTGTTGAAACCCGGCCCACCCTCACCCCGTACCTTTCAAAACTTTTGAAACTATTGAAACTATTGAAACTATTAAAACTTTCAAAAGAGGGAGGGCAGGGTTTCAATAGTTTCAAAAGTTTCAATAGTTTCAATAGTTTCAAAAGTTTTAGAAGTTTCAAAAAGGCAGCCCAGCCGAGAATTATTGAAAGTTTTGGAACCCGGCCCACCCGCATCCCGGACCTTCAAAACTTTTGAAACTATTGAAACTATTGAAACTTTCAAAAGAGGGAGGGCAGGGATTCAATAGTTTCAAAAGTTTCAATAGTTTCAAAAGTTTTAGAAGTTTCAAAAGGCAGCCCGCCCGAGAACTATTGAAAGTGTTGAAACCCGGCCCACCCTCATCCCGTACCTTTCAAAACTTTTGAAACTATTGAAACTATTGAAACTATTAAAACTTTCAACAGAGGGAGGGCAGGGTTTCAATAGTTTCAAAGGTTTTAAAAGTTTCAAAAGGTACGGGATGAGGGTGGGCTGGGTTTCAATAGTTTCAACAGTTTCAATAGTTTCGAAAGTTTCAGAAGTTTAAGAAGGCAGCCCGCCCGAGAACTATTGAAAGTTTTGAACCCGGGCCCACCCTCACCCCGTACCTTTCAAAACTATTGAAACTGTTGAAACTATTGAAACTATTAAAACTTTCAAAAGAGAGAGGGCAGGGTTTCAATAGTTTCAAATGTTTCAATAGTTTCAAAGTTTTAAAAGTTTCAAAAGGTACGGGATGAGGGTGGGCTGGGTTTCAATAGTTTCCATAGTTTCAAAAGTTTCAATAGTTTCAATAGTTTTAGAAGTTTCGAAAGGCAGCCCGCCCGAGAACTATTGAAAGTGTTGAAACCCGGCCCACCCTCATCCCGTACCTTTCAAAACTATTGAAATTATTGAAACTATTAAAACTTTCAAAAGAGAGAGGGCAGGGTTTCAAAAGTTTCAATAGTTTCAATAGTTTCAAAAGTTTTAAAAGTTTCAAAAGGTACGGGATGAGGGTGGGCTGGGATTCAATAGTTTCAATAGTTTCAAAAGTTTCAATAGTTCCAAAAGTTTTAAAAGTTTCAAAAGGTACGGGATGAGGGTGGGCTGGGTTTCAATAGTTTCCATAGTTTCAAAAGTTTCAATAGTTTCAAAAGTTTTAGAAGTTTCAAAAGGCAGCCCGCCCGAGAACTATTGAAAGTTGTGAAACCGGGCCCACCCTCATCCCGTACCTTTCAATACTTTTGAAACTATTGAAACTATTAAAACTTTCAAAAGAGGGAGGGCAAGGTTTCAATAGATTGAATAGTTTCAAAAGTTTTAGAAGTTTCAAAAGGCAGCCCGCCCGAGAACTATTGAAAGGTGTGAAACCGGGCCCACCCTCATCCCGTACCTTTCAAAACTTTTGAAACTATTGAAACTATTAAAACTTTCAAAAGAGGGAGGGCGGGGTTTCAATAGTTTCAAAAGTTTCAAAAGTGTTAGAAGTTTCAAAAGGCAGCCCGCCCGAGAACTATTGAAAGTGTTGAAACCCGGCCCACCCTCATCCCGTACCTTTCAAAACTTTTGAAACTATTGAAACTATTGAAACTATTGAAACTTTCAACAGAGGGAGGGCAGGGTTTCAATAGTTTCAATAGTTTCAAAAGTTTTAAAAGTTTCAAAAGGTACGGGATGAGGGTGGGCTGGGTTTCAATAGTTTCAACAGTTTGAATAGTTTCAAAAGTTTCAGAAGTTTAAGAAGGCAGCCCGCCCGAGAACTATTGAAAGTTTTGAACCCGGGCCCACCCTCATCCCGTACCTTTCAAAACTATTGAAGCTATTGAAACTATTAAAACTTTCAAAAGAGGGAGGGCAGGGTTTCAATAGTTTCAATAGTTTCAAAAGTTTTCAAAGTTTCAAAAGGTACGGGATGAGGGTGGGCTGGGTTTCAATAGTTTCCATAGTTTCAAAAGTTTCAATAGTTTCAAAAGTTTTAGAAGTTTCAATAGGCAGCCCGCCCGAGAACTATTGAAAGTTTTGAAACCGGGCCCACCCTCATCCCGTACCTTTCAAAACTTTTGAAACTATTGAAACTATTGAAACTATCAAAAGAGAGAGGGCAGGGTCTCAATAGTTTCAAAAGTTTCAATAGTTTCAATAGTTTTAAAAGTTTCAAAAGGTACGGGATGAGGGTGGGCTGGGGTTCAATAGTTTCAATAGTTTCAAAAGTTTCAATAGTTTCAAAAGTTTTAAAGTTTCAAAAGTTTTAAAGTTGCACAAGGTACGGGATGAGGGTGGGCTGGGTTTCAATAGTTTCAATAGTTTCAAAAGTTTCAATAGTTTCAAAAGTTTTAGAAGTTTCAAAAGGCAGCCCGCCCGAGAACTATTGAAAGGTGTGAAACCGGGCCCACCCTCATCCCGTACCTTTCAAAACTATTGAAACTATTGAAACTATTGAAACTATTAAAACTTTCAACAGAGGGAGGGCAGGGTTTCAATAGTTTCAATAGTTTCAAAATTTTCAAAAGTTTCAAAAGGTACGGGATGAGGGTGGGCTGGGTTTCAATAGTTTCAAAAGTTTTGAAAGTTTCGAAACGACCTGCCCCCCCCGCGCCCCTACCCTTGCCCCTCTGCCCCTTCCCCTGCCCTGCCCCTGCTTTTGCCCGTGCCCCGCCCCTGCCTGCCTCTGCCCTGTGCCCTGCTGCCTTGCCCTGCCCCTGCCCCTGCCCCTGCGCCCCTTCCCTGCCCCTGCCCGCCCCTGGCTCTGCCCTTGCCCTGCCCTGCCCCTGCCCCTGCCTATGCCCCCTTCACTGCCTCTGCCCTCCCCTTCCTTTTTGTGCCTGCCTGCCCCTCCCTGCTGCCCTTGCCAAGCATTGACACTCGTCCCACCATCCAGGCCTGTGACGCCGGTTCAGGCCGAATTAAAGGGAAATTCCCCTTATTTGTTCGTTTCTGAAAACCGCTTTTCGGATTTCCCTTCCGATTCCCTTTCGAGTTTGGCTGGCTTCCTTGTTATCCAATCAAAATTCCCCTAGTTTCCCTTGAAGGGTCGTCGATTTCCCTTACGGTTTCCCCTAAACCGTCATTGATTTTCCCTTTACATTTTCCCTCAGCTGTACAAAAAAATCCCTCTGTTTCCCTTTATGAATTCCCTCAATCTTGTCGGTTGACGAGGAAATAACAGAAAGTTGTGATTCATTTCACGCACCGTTGCCGTATTGCACGGCTGCATTTTCCGGAGAGTTTCCTTCACAAGCCTGGTGCTATCGAAGCGCTGCGTTTTCCGACAATGAGGACAGTAAAGGGCGGTTCAATAGCACCAAATTTTCTAGATGGTTTCCCTTAGGAAAATCTGCGCTATCGAACGGTTGCGTTTTCCAGATCTGAACACAGCGGTTCGATAGCACCGAGTTTTCCGGAAGGTTTCGATAAGAAAGTTCGGTTCTATTGAACCACTTTGTTCTCCATTAAGGTCTGGGGAGCTTCATCCCTTCTTCTTGAAGCGTACGCTCCCTTCCATTTTTTGTTTGAAGAGCAAGAGGAGATAGTCTTCTTCCGCTTGCCAAGAGAGAAAGAAGGTTTCTTGTTGCCGACTGATGGGTAAACGGAGCTCTCTTCTTTCTCGGTGGTTTGGCGGGGTCTGTCTGTATTTTGGATTTGGAGCTCTCCTCTTTCTCGTGAACTTGGAGGAAGCTCTCTTCTTCTTGTTGTAGGCTGGAGGAGCTCTATCCTTTCGTGCTTGGAGTGGGAGCCCTTCAGTCTTCCTCAAAGACAATGAAGGTTTACCAAAAAGGTTAGGGAGGTCTCTTCTAGAAAAATTTTCTTTCTCGTGAAGTTCGCGAGCCCTATCTGCTATTTTGAGATGGGGCCCTCTTCTTTCTATTTATGTTGGAGGAAGCTCTCTTCTGGTACAGGATGAGGTAGAGAACTTATAAATTCTTGTGGAAGACTGGGTGAGCCCTGTCCATACTTGCTATCTATTTACTAGGACCAGGAGCGAGCTGTCTTCAGTCTTCTTAAGATTAAGATGAAGACTTACCAAGAGGTCAAGGAGCTCTCTAGACAGAAGCTCGCATCTTGTACTAAGAATAACTTGGAGTGAGCTCTCTTCCGGTTTCCAGAGGATCAGGTACAGGGCTTCATCTCCTTTTGAAGGCCCCGGGGAGGACCAGACTTCTCTTGTCAAGTTTTTTTGAAGTTGGGAAGAGCTCCATCCTTCTTTCTTGATTGTAAGCTTTCTCCATGTCTTGAAGCGGAGGAGGGGGTGGTGAGGAGCTCTCGCCCCTGACTAAGAGAGAAAAGAGTTTTCTTCTTGTCGACAGAGAAGTAGGCAAAGCTCTCTTCCTTCTCGAGAAGTTAGAATGGCCTCTCGTCTGAGTTGCTGAAATTGGAGGGAGCTTTCTTCTTGTGTTCGATGATAAGGTAGAGAATTCATACGTTGTTTTTGAAAGCGGGGGGGGGGGCTCTGTCCTCTCTTGCTGGGAGCGAGGACTGAGAGGCGACTTCCAAGAGCTAATGGAGCTCTCTTCTCTTGCCACGAATAACTTGTCGGGGTCGCTCTTCCTGTTTCAAAGCATGAGGTGGAGGAGTTCTCTCTTTCTTTTTGAAGATTGCGGGGCGGACCAAGCTTCCTTGTTTGCAGGTTGAGGGGAGCTCCACCCTCTCTTCTTGAGCGCATGCCCTCCTCCATCTTTTGAAGAAATCAAGTGGACAATCAAGATCCTTATCCTTTACCAAGAGAGGAGGTCTCTTCTTGGCGGCTGAAGGGTAAACGCAGCTCTCTTCTTTCTCGATGATTTGGAGGGTCCTGTCTGTCTTTTTACGATGGAGCTCCCTTATGTCTCAGCAAATTGGAGGAAGCTCGCAGTGACCTCTTGTGGAGGATGAGGTGAGGACTTTTCTTGTTGGAAGCTAGGGCAGCTCTGTCCTCTCGTGCTAGGAGCGAAATCTTTTCAATCTTCTTGAATCGAAAACTCTCTTCTTGCTTTGGAACATGAGGTGGGGAGACTTACCTTTCCTGTTCGAAGGCTGGGGGGAGGACGAGATTTCTCTTTTTGAAGCCATTGAAGCCTGGGGAGAGCTCCACCCTTTCTTGAGCATATGTTCTCTTCCGTATTTCGTTTGAAAAGTAAGCGGAGTAGTCAGGATCTCGATCTTTCCCTTTGCTAGAGAGAAAGGAGGGGTTTCTTGCCGACTGAGGGGTAAAAGAGCTCTCTTCTCTCTAGATAGTTTGGCAGGGCCTGTCTGCTTTTCTGAGATGGAGCTCTCTTCTTTCTTATGAACTTGGAGGAGGCTCTCTTCTTCTTTTTGTAGGCTTGGGGAGCTCTGTCCTCTCGTGCTAGGAGTGGGAGCCGTTCATTCCCCTTCAGATAAAATGAAAACTTAGCAACAGGTTCAGGAAGTTTCTTCTAGAAAAAAATCTTCTGTTGCCAAGGCTAGCCGGGCTCTTTCCTTGTTCCAGAGGACGAGGTAGAGGGCTGCTCGTTTTGTGTTGAAGATTGAGAGGAGGACCGGACTCTTCTTGCAAAGGTCAAGGGAGCTCTGTGCTCACTTTTTGAAAGTTAACTTTCTTCTATCTCTTGAAGGAAGGAACATGGGACGTCAAGGAACTCTTCTCTCTCTTATTGTCGATTAAAAGGCAGCCGGAGCTCTTTTCTTTCTCGTGAAGTTGGAATGGGCTCCCGCTTCTTTGAGATGCTGCGGTGGAAGACCTTCCGGCAGATCTCTTCTTGTACGCATAGAGAAACTTTTGCCCATGACGAGGTAGAGGAGAGCTAGGTTCGTGTTTGAGACTGGAGAGGCTTTGTCTTGTTTTGCTAGGAGCGAGCTCCCTTCAGTTCCCTTCAGAGGAGTCGGAGATTTACCAAGAGGTCAAAGAGTTCTTGTAGACAGCAACTCTCTTACAAGGTAGGTTGGAGGGAAATCTTTTCTTGCTTTGGAACATGAGGTGGGGGACTTACCTTTTGATTTTGAACGCTGGGGGTAGAACCAGATGTCTCTTTTTGAGCTTGGGGGCCATTTCACCCTGTCTTGAACGTATGCTCTCTTCCGTCCTTCTTTTGAATAAGTAAACGGGATAGTCAGGATCTCGATCTCTCCTTTATCTAGACAGAAAAGAGGTCTCTTCTTGCCGACTGAGCGGTAAACGGAGCTCTCTTCTTTCTCGATAGTTTGGCAGGGCCTGTCTGCTTTTGTGAGATGGAGCTCTCTTCCTTCTCGATAGTTTGGCAGGGCCTGTCTGCTTTTGTGAGATGGAGCTCTCTTCTGTCTCATGAACTTGGACGAAGCTCTTGGTTTCTTTTTGTCGAGGATGAGGTAAAGGACTTGCCTTCTTGGAAGTCCACGAATAATGCGGATACATCCGGCTTATTCTAAGCGCAAGCACGGTGCTGCGCAGCGAGCTACCATAATCAGGGTTGGTTTTCCTCCTTGTTGAACGTTCTGTAGCCCCTGGCTGCACATCACAGGAAGCACATAGTCTCCGCGCAGCTCTCGCCCGGCATGCTGTGCGTAACATGGTTCTATGAATTTCTATGTGTTACATGTTAGGGCGTTCGCAAATGCGGATCTCAAACAATGTGTTCCGAATCAAGCCTGCAAAATGCTGTCGTCCTGATGGAAGGCTTTCCAGCCACTGACTGAGCGCCACAATCTGTACATGTTCTCCTTGAACATGGTATGTGGGCTATCATGCGAGGATATTTGCCAGTGTGTGTGTGTGTGTGTGTGTGTGTGTGTGTGTGTGTGTGTGTGTGTGTGTGTGTGTGTGTGTGTGTGTGTGTGTGTGTGTGTGTGTGTGTGTGTGTGTG